>JAPMOR010013418.1:444640-481128 GCA_026543865.1 Argiope aurantia
TATGTTTTTATCATATTTTTTCTTGGAGTATGTTTTTATCATATTTTCTCTTGAATTTAATTGTTATTTAATTTTTTTAAAATTACCAGGTAACTTTCTTGAAGTTAAATTTACAATTCATGAAATATAAATACAATTATTTTCTCTAGAAAATTTTGATGAACCCCCTGGTTCTTCCGGAGGCAGGATGTTAAGAATTCAGTTAACCACGTGATCTTCCTGGGCGGAACTAGCTGCCAATCATGTATCACGTGGTCTCCCTGTTGTTTAGTATTTTTTTTTTTTCCAATAGAAGCGAACTGGACTCCTGTACTAGGGGAAGTGTTATCTCTACTCGGCTTTCCCGAGAGAGTTTTAACTGTAGTTCTCTAGGCCTTCTACACTATGGCGTTTTCATGTGCCTTTTGTTGTTGATGTTACCAATAAACCTCAGAAAAGACAACATGTGTCTTCAAGTCATTTCACCCAGACCACAATCTTCACTATCAAAATGAATTATTGAGCAATCAAGAAACGCAACGATAATTTATTAATTTATAATCCTCATTCCTATTTCAGGAAATAATTTGTGAATAGTATTAATTTCAAAATGATACAAGGTGAATATCAGTAATTCTCTATCTGACAGTGAACTTATTTCATGTCAAGTGAAAATAATTGCTCATATCTATAAATACTTCAGAAGAGGGAAATAATTTTATATTTCAAGTTTCAAATCTGTCTGCGAAATATACATTCTATGTCTATGGAAAAAATTTCAAGAAATGAAAAAAACTATGATTCCAAGGATTTTAAATCCTGAAACTTGTTCCATATACAAATTCTCAGCCTTAAAATGTTTTTTCTCCCTGTATATTTTTGATATCATGCAGTTTCTACTGAACTTGATCTGTTAAAAGAGTTTAATTAGGAATTTTAAAAATTACAGTAAAAATGTATTATTTACAATTTTATTCTATAGTGTTATGGCTACTGGGCCATTAACATATTTACTGTGGCTCAGACTGTTGTTTTGAGGAATAAGATATGTGATAGCTTAAAAATGAATAATTTTTTTTCACATTTTCTTCCCTCAAATTTCTAAAAGTATTCAATAATAGAATTGCAAACTTGTATGATAAATGTATACTTGCATACTTCTAAAAATTCTCATCAAAAATGGTATTCAAAGCAAATAAGATTATTCTAATGATTATCACTACCACTGCTTTTGCCATACACAAAAATTGTTATTAATAATAATGTTCTATACAATTTAATGGGGTTTCTCATCCTGAGTGTTGAAAGAATTTATAAAGTAATGAACATATATATATGTAGTTTCTTTCTTAGTGATTTTATTAAAATTTTATGTTATTAATATAAACATTTTTACAAGACAATTATTGATAGATGTGTTTATGAGAATATATTTTCTAAAATTAAGTCCCATTTCTGTTATTTGTTAGCATGCGTGCAGAAGTTTTCTCTTAATATTTTACCTTTCTTATTTCATGCCATACCATTTAGATTAGTACAGCACATATAAACTTAATTACATTATACAGAAATAAACTAATATTAAAAATGAAGAATCTTTTTAATAAAGCAATATCATTTTTAATATTTGCTTATTTTTGTATAATACTTTTGAAATGGTTAACATAATTCGAAGAGGAGTAATGATTTTTTGTCAATCTTCCTTGTATATTTCAGGCAGCAAGACATATACTGATATAAATCTTTAAATAAAGTATTTTTTTAGATTTTAAATTAAAAAAAGACACCTCACATAATCATAAAAATACATTTCTTTCTCTTTTTTTATTGGTTCTTTTATAATATATAACTAAGTATCATTTGATATAAAGGAAACATTTTTTTCATTTAATATATTATATATTTACATACTATTAAAATTATTTTACTGTCAGTAAAGGAGGAAGCACAAGATTTAGTACTTTTGATCCATTTTTTAAAAAAACAATACCTATTATAATAATAATAAAGATGAGTGAATGTGTGTTGACTCTCTACAGGCCACATCATTTGACCTACAGTGTCTAATATGGGATATAAATGAAATTAAGTACAACCAATATCCTGACAAATCAGCCATGTCGGCAAAGACATCTAATAAATAATAAAGTTGACAATTTAAAATTCCAACATGATTTTTTTATTGGCTACATTTCTATACTAAATTTAGGCGAATAAAATCACAGCTTTTGGCATTTATACTTTATTTACATGTACTTGATTTTACAATGATCAAATTCTGATTATACATTAATATTTAGAGTTTTAAAACATCATCATAAAATTCTATGATTTACAAATTTTTCAGGAAATGAAAATATTAAAAAGTATTTTTATTAATAAAAACTAACATTTTCATTTCAAATCATAAAATCTCAGTTATATATATATACTAGCCGCCTTTAGCGACCAGCCGGTTCGCCAGTATTACCGCTCGCTACAATTTTCAATTAAATATTTTAAGTAACTGTTCTCAAACAAAACATTTTTAATCTTCAAATTTTGATAGCCATACCAAACTTTTACTGTTTAGATCGTTTCGTTTAATTCACTATATATATTTTGCTAATTTGTTGTCATTTCCGGTAAAACTTCAACTTTAATTTAAAATGTAAATTATGAAATTGCAATTAATATTACATTTTTTAATAAAACCAAGCGTTTTATTTTAATTATCATCATTATTGCTATTTATTAATTATTATTATTATTGATTGTGAGTATTGCAAACAAAATCGCTCGGTATTTAAGTCTTATGTTAACTACAAAATATTTTTCATCATTTATGTAATATCTCAAACAATAATTCAACAAAAATTTCTGAGATTCAGCATAATATTCAGTTTTTAGTTTTGCTTTCAAAAGAATTGAAATGAAATCAATAATAATATTTTGTTCCGGCCTATAAATATATTTCAAAAATTACGAAGTCTAAATTTAATGCAGTAAGGTATCATATTCCAAGAAATATTCTGGACACACCAAATTTTAAATGAATGAATGAATGTTTCTATTTTCCACTTATTTTATTTTTTTTCTATTTTAAGACTTATTTTTGAAGTTTTAAATGTTAAAAATTTAGAAAAACTCAACATTTTCATAATCTTAGGCCAATTAATCTTGAGAAACCTGCGCGCTGATTGGCGTATTTTCTTTGAAGCAATCGATGGAAAATCTAAAATTATCCTTTTTTTTATTGAATAGTGATATTCAAATTTTCATAAATCAATCAGTTTAAGTTATTGGAAATTAACTCTTTAAAGTCAGTGATTTAGTTGATTGGAAAGTAACTCTATGACCACCATAAAATCTGTGCTTTCTCTTGTGGTGTATGCATTCTCCTTAATATCCGCTCGAATAAAACATCAAATACAAAAGTACTACATAGAACAAACACATCAAAAGTAAACATAACATTTCAATAATTGCCAAAAACAAAAAGAGAGAACAATGCAATTAAAAAGCAGACGATATTTAGAAAAGTACAGATATTTGGACTGGAAAATGAAATTATCTGAAATTAACCACAGCGCAGACGATATTTACAAAAGTAAAAATATTCAAACCTGAAAAGGAAAATATATAAATTATTCCATCAATAAATGCCATAAGTTTATTTATATCTTCATTATTTTATGAGTCATTAAACATCAAAATGGGTCCGGGACTAAATAATCACCCTGTATAGAGAGTGTAAAAGATCGTAAAATAATTTTTCTTGAATTTATTTTTCAGAAAAAATAATATTTCATATTTGTTTCATTTCCTACAGACACGTGCCGAAAATTATATTTTTGCAGATTTCATTTCCAAAAAGATTTAATTTATTTTTAATTGGGGCTTTAATCAATGTGATGGCAACACTTTGTAAAAAGCTATTTTTTCCCCATGAATGCGAAACGTGATTAATCTTAATTTTTATTTTTTACGAAAAAAATTATTGAAAAACATAGTTAAAATATTTATTTAACAATTCATTAAAAATAGAAATTTAATTTTAAGGTTAAAACATTGGTATCATTTAAAACATAAATTTTTTATCTTTAACTTCATGTAAAAATCTTTTTTGTACGGTAATATTTTCGAAAGTTATAGCAGAAACACGCCAAAATTTCGCTTCATTTTTAAATAAATAAAATTCTAATTAAAAATTCGAAAAAATAACCCCCAGGTGCACATTCCCGGCCTCCAAGGTATACATGTGTCAAATTTGGCAGCTGTAAGTTGAATGGTCTGGCCTGTAAAGTGCCAACACACACAAACACACACATTGAGCTTTATTACATACATACATACATACATGCATACATGCATACATACATACATACATACATACATACATATTGCAATTATAAACATTAATAGGTCAAAGAAAACTCCAAATGCATTGAGCTCACTATAACTATCAAATTAATAAAAGGTATTTTAAGTTACAGAAATCTTTTTCTTGCATTTGTTCTTCTAAAAAATTTCATGTTTCATATTTTATTTCATAGATACATGTTAAGAATTACATTTTCCTAGATTTAGTTTTTTTGTGAGAGTTAACCTATTAATTTCAGCTTTTGTTAACATGATAGTAAAACATTGAAAGATCATTTTTTTTTCATGCAAGCTTAACGCAATTTTTCACGTTATATGGCTTGTATGTGTGTGTATGTATGTATGTACATAAACATATTGTTGAAACGCATGCTTAAATTATTTAAAAACTGACTGAAGATTGAAAACAATTATTTTATGTTTTAGTAATATTCAAAGGTTATTGCCAAAAACAAAGACAACAATAACAAAAAAAATATCTAGAAATAAGATTAAGAAATTGAATAAAACTTTTAAGTTTGCAGTGCATTAATAAGTTTATAAATAACAACAAAAAATTTAACAATTTTAATAAAAAATTATTACATTTACAATTCCTATAAAAGGATTATTTCAGATGCAAATGAAAACCACTTTAATTGAATTTTCATTTCCTATTACTCAAAAAAATTTACAGTCCATTTCAGCTTACATTAAATAAAGCTTCCCATATTAAAAAAGGTTCTTGAACATCCATGAAAATTAGTTTTCCATTCTAATTTCAATGCAGAATTGATTACTTCAGTTGAATCTAAAATACTTAAAAGGAACTTTCCTAAAAGTTAAAAGCTTAAGAGAAAGTCAGAAAATATCTAGACAATCACTTAAACCCAACCATTGGAAATGTAATTCCTTTATTGGAAGACAAAATAAATAAAATGGAATTTTTAATAATGCAAGCAACAACATGAATACTTAACAATTTTTTTAACCCTTCAAAGCACATAAAAAAGCACACACTTCAATATCTTAAATTCACATCATAATCTTTTTATTTATATTACAGATTTAAATTCCATATACTTACTAGGAAGTCGGGTTCTCCATTCTTACATCAATTCATCATTGGTAATTCACATTTGATTGTTCCTGAGACAGAAATAAACAAGGAATTTTCCTAAAAGTTAAGAGCTTAATTGAAAGCCAGAAAATGTCTAGACAATCACCTAAACCCAACCATTGGGAATTTTATTAATTTAAAGTTTAAAATATTAATGGTATACAGTCCAATTCCCATTTTTGTTTTAAAATTACGTAAAGAGATTTTGTGAGCACACAATGCTGAAAATATGTATTCAAAACAAAATTAGCATTTTAAATGTTTAAGCCTGCAGTGATTTGTACAAACATTAATGCTCGAATCGAAATTTTCAGTCAATGATAAATTGTTTAATTTTTGATACACATAGTAACTAATATAGACACCACAATTAAAATCATCTATTTGTTTTACATGAGGTGGAAAAACAATCTGCCAGTGTCTATTTGAAGTGAGCGAATTATTTAATACTGTACACCAACGGTTTATTAATGTTGAGGTATCCTTATCTGGCTTATAACAAAGTGTGTCAAAATATTCAAATATTTTATTTTTCAAATCAGATATAATTAAAGTCCAATGGGAATTTAAATTTACAGGAATTATAAGAAAATCAAAATTTGCTATTTCTCGAATCCAAGGAAATTGAAGAATGTTTTTTTTTTATTAAAAATCAAAAGAGAGTGTAAAGTTTCTACAGCTTTGAAATTTGTGAATCTTCTAGTTAATACAAAATTAAATGCATCAATGACTGAATCGTATAGCCAACCTTTTTTGAAATTTGATGATATTGATTTAAGATATTTTTCTTCTTTGACAGTAACAAATGGATCTAAAGATTTTAACATATAAAATGAAAGATCAATATTATTAATAGTTAATATTGTTGCAGTAAGATTTGTGACATTAAACTTATTAAATCTATGAAACACATCAATATTAACACATTCAGAATTTTTAACATTAAAGGATTTTAAATCTGCCTCTTGCTCAAAATGATTATTAGGTTCATCAAGAAGTTCATTTAATTTTTGCTTCTTATTGCAATTTTCACGGGTTGAGCAGTTCCTTTTTTTTTCTACGAGAAGTTTTAAAAAACTTAATCTGCGGATTAATTTTTTGATTAGGTGCAACACATAATTTAGGTGTAACAGAAGCCGGATTATCTTTAAGATTCAAAACCCCACGTACACCAGCTAATAAATTATTCAAACAACTAACTACATTATTTAACATGATTTCTTTAATCTGTGGAATTTCTATTAATTCTAATATTTCCGAGCATAACTTTTTGCACTCTGCCTCCTTCGATCCGCACTTCTCATTAGTAAATAAAATGTTGGGATTTAATTTTTCACTCAAAATATCAGAATTAATTGCAATACTATTTTCTTCATCAAATTTATGAAAATCATCAGTTGTGTACATATTAGGTTTGGAAGACATTAAAGGAATTTTATGTATGTGCTTACACAAATTGCTGCAGTGTTCACAAGAGCAATGATACAAATGACTGCACAATGCCACACAATTAATATTTGTACATTTAAAGCTGCAATGATCCAATAAAACACAAGCATCTGCAATTTTTCTTACTACATATGTTTTTTCTTTTACAGATTGAGATTTCACCTCCCAATGATTGTCATATTCAATGACATCTGTATTCTGAATCTTTACAGCCCTGTCATGTTTATCTTTAACAGTTTTAGTGAACTTGGAATGAGTAGGAATATTATTAATAACATTACAAGAATATTTTAAAAATTGATCCCTTTCCATTTTCAAAAGAGTTGAAACAAGATCATCTATTCACCTATTATACTTACGCTCAAGATATATTATTTTTAACTGATTGTGAAAAGATTTGCAATAATTGTTAGTATTGGTATTACGATGTGGAAATCGTCTAAAACAGGTTGCCTATAATTCTTTTCTCCCAGAATAATTTCTAACAAAATAATCAATAAAATTTTGGCATTCATTTGAATTGCAGTCGATAAACATTAAAAGTTTATTTTCAAAATTTATTGCAGACACTTCCTTTATTATTTTTAATAACTTGAGTAACATTTTTTGACGGCGAAACTTATCACATACTTTTGAAGATAACTGCCTTTTCCAAGCGCGAATAACGTGCCATTGGCATAGTAGGTGCTTTTTATTTGGACCAAATACAGAATTAAATGCTTTAAAGGAATAACCATCATCATCGGTCATTACAGTATTTACATTCAGGTCAGGAATTCGACAATGTACTTGAAAATAAAGCAATTAAGGTATGATAATCTAAATCATCAGTTATAAAATGTGCAACTGGATAACCTTGACCATACTCATCCTGAACATGCAGAGAAAGAAGATAAAAGTCATAAAAGTTTGTGCCATGAGTTGCATCAATACAAAGAATTTTATCTGAATGCTTAACTAACATATCCTTTTGTGCTTTAGTCTGTAAACCTAATGCAAAAGAACTTTCATAGTTTGGCAAATTATCTAAATGTCCAGGGCCCAAAATTGTTTTTGACTTCTGTTATTTAAAAATTAAAATAGGATTGTATAGCTCTTTCCTTAATTCCTCTACCATACAAGAAACAGACATGGCATAATTGGCTGGCTGAATTGAATTGCGTAAGCGCCTTAAATAATTCTGTATAGTTTTACAAGATATGAAGGCTGCCTTCGTAGGAAAAAAATTTCTATTATCTCGACACCCTACATCGCCACGTACTAAACTTGCAGTTTCTGATATGGAAAAGGAAAGTATTAAGTATGATTTAATTAAATCACATGAACTTTAAGGGGGTGATATTTAGTGTTCTCGTAACTGAATTGATGGTTATGAATGGAATAATATGTAACCAATATTAAATTCTTTTGTTCACATATGCAGATCTTAACGGGAGAACTTATATTGAAAGGAATTACCCCCTTTTTATTTTTAGGTTTACCATTTCTCTCTGCCCTTGAATTAATCCTCGATTGATATGACGGATGAAAAAATTGACAAGAACAATAATAAAATGTTTTCTCACCACATATTTTTTACCAGTTGATTTTTTAAAATAAGTATGAGTACCAATAGCTTCAAATTCTAACCAAATTTTAAAACTTGCCCTAGAATTGAACGAATAAGTTTTGATGTTTTTAATGTCATACACAACATTAAGATGCTTATTTAAATTCCATACACTAATATAAGCTTTATTACATTCTGTACAAAAATACGATTCATGCTTCTTGTTCCGGTACAATTTTTTTTTGTGAGTGTGTGTTCATTCATTAAAATATTCCTTACCACTATAAAATCTACCACACTCTAGACACAACTGGGGAGAATTTTTACATTTATCAGTTAAATGCTGATTATCTAAAGTTGTTTCGACTGGCACTAAACATAATTTAGGCTTTTTCACAATTTCTGCTTGAGAACTAACACTTGCCTCCAATAAATTATTACAATTGCTTTGGTTTACAGCATTTTAAATGATTTGCAAAAAAGGATCTTGAGGAATATTTTAAGCATACCTCACATTCTTTAGGATAAGTACTCTTAACGCGTTCTACACATTTATATTTTCTTAAATGCTTTGAAAAGGACGACTTGGACAAATAACTTTTCCCACAATAATCACAAGTTTTTGAATATGAGAAATTCTGGGCACCTCCTCCAGTGATATATATTTTTTTTAATTTAGAGCCAAAACTATATCTGTCTTATTTTCTTCTTTACAATCATCTAGTAACACTGCAAATTTATTTGTTGTAGGAATACTGCAAATAACATTTTCATAGATATTTTTGTCACATTTTGAAAAAATATTTTTACTTATCTTAGTAATTCTTGCCTTTCCAAGTTTGTTAGAAGCACATGCTAGCTGACACTGGGCTGGGGAGATGTGAAGAGCTTCTGGTTCAGAGTGGACTGGGGATGTGTGAGCAGGTTCTGGTTCAGAGTGGACTGGGGATGTGCGACAAGTTCTGGTTCACGGTGGGTTGGCAGAGTGCATGCAACTGACTGACTGCAAGTTGGAAGAGAGGAAACGGCAGCAGGTACAATAGCTGGTAGAAATGGTGGAACAACAGGTACATGAAATGGTGGATAGGACACAGCAACAGAATGGAATGGCAAGAACTGAACCATAGGCATATAGGAAACAATAGGTACAAGAAATTGAACATGACTAGTAGGAGGCACAGGCAGAGAGGTTGGAAGAAGAGGAGGCACAGGCGGAGAGGCTGGAAGAGAGCGAGGCACAGGCGGAGAGGCTGGAAAAGAATGAGGCACAGGCGGAGAGGTTGGAAGAGTAGGAGGCACAGGTGGCGAGGCTGGAAGAGAGCGAGGCACAGGCGGAGAGACTAGAAGAGAGCGAGGCAAAGGCGGAGAGGCTGGAAGAGAGCGAGGCACAGGCGGAGAGAGTGAAATAGAGCGGGAAGCGGTTGAGACTGCACAAGCTGAAATAAATGGCCGTGCTAAAGGCTAAGAAGCAGGATGTTTAGACCAAGATGGTAAAAATGAGGATTGCCTTGAGGAAGACAACGCAGGAAACTCAGTAGAATCCAAAATGAATTTAGGAGCAATTGATTGATATTTTTGATCCTGTAAAAATTATATAAGAAAAATGAATAACATATCTTTCAAAACACTCTGGACATTGAAAATATCAATATAAATTATATATAATCAGATAACACATGCATTTATATATATATATATATACCTTTTGAGAAGCTGATGGAAAAGAAGAAGCATAGGAAGGAACTGGGTCAACAGAAGTTGGTACCTCGCTATAAGGCAAAGCAGAGCCAGAATGCTGTGGCCATGATGACAAAAATGAAGGCTTATCACAGGAAGGCAATGGAGGAAACTCCAAAGAATCCAAAATATATCCTGTGGTGATCGACTGGCAATTTTTCCTCTACAAAAGTTAAACAAAAACCAAAATAAATATAAATATTTTTCCAACTTTCATCAGTACTTAAAAAATATATATTATTATAAATTGTATATAAACAATAATATTCATACATACCTTTCGAGATGCATTATCTGAAAAAATGCATTTCTTTAAAAACCCGCAGAAATAATTGGCCAAGCGAAGATCACTTTTATTAGGATGTAAACAATCCTTTCCAAGGAAACCAGACCAGGATGGCTTGTTAGAACTGCAAAAGATAAAAGCATCTTCATTATAGCACAACTTTTCTAATGCTTTATTTACAGCTTCAATCTTATGGTTTAAGATTTTTATATGTTGAACAGTTTACCAGTATCGTTTTCAAAGTAATTAAAATCTCTAGGAATGATACTGGAGAAAATATTTCTTGCCTTTGGATTGATTCGTAAAATCTCATTAGCCAGTGACCTATACTTTTGAAGTATTATTTCTACACTATCAACTGATATGTTATTGGTGCCAACATGTACTAAAATCCAATCATAGTTTTTTTCTTTATTTTAGAAACTCTACTGTTAACCTCTCAATGGTTGTTCATCGGTAAAAAATAACATCCAAATCCTCAGATAAATGTACTTTCAAGCGTTTAATCATCGAATCTCCAATCAAAAGAATATTCATTGTGACACAGTTAAATATTTGGCTTTTTTTGATAAGTTACTCTTTTTATTGATAATGAATGTTGTATTTAATGTAATTCTTAACTGCCATTAACTAAGAACAAATTGGAGACCTAGTTGCTTTTAATACTGCCCTCCAAACAAAAGTAGTTCATTTGTACAATTAAAATATTCATACATCAGTTGCGAAGAAACTATTATGTTATAATAGATAAAATAGTTAATAAGTTTATTAATCGTTGTAAGTTTAAGATCTTTGAGTATGTTATTGTTAAGTTTGATTTTAACACTTAAGTTAGATTTTAAAATGCAATCAATTGTGAGAAAGGCATTTGATATAATGTTGCATAATGGTCTCATCTACGAGTTCAAAGATTTCAGAATGCCTTTCTATTTCATCGACATAATAACCAATTTCCTTAACAAAAGAACATTTGAAGTTAAAATAAACAATACCCTTTCTTCAAAAGGTGAAATGAAAGCTGGAATGCCTCAAGAAAGTATTCTTAGTCCTCTACTTTCTAACATCTTTACAGCTGACTTCCCCAAGAATATCTACATCACAAACTGTTTCTTTGGTGATATTACTGCTACCCTTATGGAAGGCAGTACTACAAATTTTGTCACAAAAATACTTCAAAAAGCAGTCGTGAGCATTAAAATCTGGATCACGAAAGGGCGTATTTCCATGAGTATGGAAAAGACCCTTTCTGTCATATTCGGAAAAGGGCAGGTAAAGAAATCGCTACCTACACTCACATTTTTTGAAGATAATCTGTCTTGGGAAAAAGAAGTGAAATATCTTGGATTGATCCTAAACAATAAACGCACTTTTAAAAGCCATATCAACAATAGTAAAAAAAGTTCTGGTTTAAAGTTCATCTCATTATCCCACTCATTGGCAGACTCCTCCCTCTTTCACTAAAGAATAAAATATTATTATACTAACAAGTATTAAGACCTATCCTAACTCATTCTGCTCAAATTTGGGGACTTTCTGCTAAAACCAATCGAAACAAAATTCAAGTTTTACAAAATAAAATGCTCCGAATCATTACGAATGCTCCCTGTTTTATTCAAAATCATATTTTACACGTAGATCTTAAAACACCAAAGTTTGATGATTACATGAAAGAACTTTCAAGAAATTTTTTTAATCAACTGTAAATTCATAAAAATCCCACAATCAAGGAACAAATTAACTATGCTCAGTTCAGTGGAAGTTACGACTTTTTATTCTACTACTATATGGACTTTGCCACTTAAACTTACATAGTTCCTTCCGAAACTTAAATTGTATCTAAAGAACTGCTTCAGTCTGCACCTTAAGCTCATATAAGCAATCCTTTTTCTACTCAACTGACTCACCAATGGTACATCTGCTTTTCCCCCCTGCTACTAACTACCCCAAACAGAGCAGAAGTACTTAGGAACAAAGGCTCTTCACAGATCTAATTTATGAGACCAATAACCTCATTTCGAAACGTTATAATAGCTTTAAACTTTGAGGAAAACAGTGATAAATTTTATTTTATTTGTGTCCTTTATTCAGCCAAAAGATACGATCCAGAAGTTAGAAAATCAATCAGAAAAGTATTAGTTGATGAAAAGTGAAGGAGTGTTTAAAGACTATTTTCCTATATCTTTATCAAACGTTTTAAGCAAAAATTAGCAATCTAGATTTGCTGAAAATTATTGCTTCCAACTGCCTCCTTCCTAGATGTGTATATAAGATGTAGTAATGAAGATAACGTATGGAAGAAATTATTGGGCAAATGAGACCAGTTTAAGAAACGCAAATCTAGGCCAAACCTTATACCAGCGATTCTCAACCTGTGGGAGGGGGGCGCGAGGATACTAGAGGGGGGAGGCGAGAATATCCACGAAAAAAAATATTATTTTTAAAAATTGCTAACTGACTGAAAGGAAAGCACACATACACAAAGAAAACCAAATACATTTCGACATATTTAATAACTTATTAAAGTAAAACAACTTACTAAATTAAAAACAAATTTAATAATTATTACTGACTGACTTTTGCCTGTCTTTCAGAGCAAAGTTTTTCGAAGGAAGGCTTAATATTAGGAATAGCCACTCTCAGTTCAGTTTCAATATATTTTGTCTTCAAAGAAACTACAGCAGAAAATCCTGTTTCACAATGGTAGGATGTTGAATGGTAATAGAATGTGAGATGCCCTTTTTTTAGTGCAGAAAAATCCTCCTTACTCCTGCCCAAAATTCAAATAGTGTTTTATTACAAAATTGAATTTTAGTTTCGCCATTTGTCATGAAGTCATTGAATTTTTCTTCCTCATCAATTGAGAGTCCTTCAGGAGTGTCATGAAATGGATCACTAATCTATTCGTAATTTGCTATCAGTTTGTAGTCAACATGAAAATACTTTTTAAAATTCTTTGCCGGCATGGCTAAATGATTTTCAGTCGTTACAAAAACAACTTTTACATGTTCTTTTTCAGCCTTGTAAGTTTTAGTACAATCATCCACATTTGTAAACATTGTTAGGTTTTTTGCTTTAAATTTCTGCTCCACAATTCCAATTTTCTACAAAAAGCATTCAATTTATCACTCGTATCCAACATATGTGTATTTGCTCTTTGGAGTTGAAAATTCAAGTTATTTAATTTTTCGAATATGTCGACCAAGTACCTCAATTACATCACAAATAAAGTATCGCGAAAATTCTCGGCCTCCGGTATGTTTATTTCTTCTAGGAAAAGGGCGATTTCTTCTCTTAATTCATAAACACGTTGCAAAAATTGCCCAAGTGATGACCATCTTCTCTCGCAATAAAATAGTAACGCTGAATGTACTGAACCCATGTCTTTACAAAGTGTGGAAAAGTTTCTCGATTTCGGGGGTCTCATTCTTATATAATTTACTACGGTTACAAACGTAGTTAACACAGTATTCAGACCAGAACTCATTTCTTTCGAAGTCAAAGCTTTTCTGTGGATCATGCAATGTGTGCACTACGGTTACAAACGTAGTTAACACAATATTCAGACCAGAACTCATTTCTTTCGAAGCCAAAGCTTCTCTGTGGATTATACAATGTGTGCACTGAGGCGATTTTTGTTTTACAAGTGCCTGTATACCTTGGAATTTTCCGGGCATTGAACGAGCAGCATCGGTGCATATTCCGATGCAATTTTTCCATTCTATGTTTGCCTCGTTCATAAAATCATTTAAAATAGCAAATAATGCGAGCACTGTTGTTTTGAGTTCTATTGGGTTTCAGAAAAGTAGTTCTTCTACTACTGACATATTATCAGAAATTCAAACAAAAGCAATTCAATGATCATCTTTATTACTATCTGTTGCTTCGTCAAGCTATAATGAAAACAATTTGTCACGCAACTTCGAGAAAAGTTGGCACTGTACATCTTCAGCTGTATTGCCAATTCGACGAGCAACAGTATCATTTGAAAGAGGTATGGACTGCAATTGCTTTGAAAAATTATCTCCAAACATAGTTTCTACAATCTCAATTGCTACTGGCAAAATAAGCTCTTCACCATTGGTATGAGGTTTTCACATCTGACTATTTTATATGAATTTTGTAAGATGCAATTAAAGCTTTTTTATTCACAAAGTTTCTTTAAAAATGATTTTGGCTTTTTATATGATTTTAATTTTAATTCGAATAATTATCTGGGCTTGTTGACGTACTATGAAGCGCTTCCAAATGCCGTTTAAGTTTATTAGGTTTCATGCTGTCTTCGGCCAACATTTTTGAGAAAATGATACACAGGGGCCTTTCTTCTTAATTTACTTCAGTATTGGTAAACCCAAAATATAAGTATTCTTGAGACTATATTCTTTATTTTATTTTCGGAACCACGCTCGTCTGTGTACTTGTTGATGCTTGGCTATCGTCTAATGCTTACTTACTTCCACTTAAAAAATTATCCATGTGCCTGTATAAATCTGCTGCGGTGAATATTTAAAATGGTGAATTGCAATTAACACGAAAGCATATATAAAATACACATTGAAGATAGATTCGATAGCGATAAAAGGATCGACTCGAATGAGACTGGCTGGAATTGAAACTTGCGTTGTCGAACATTTTCCTTTTTCCTATGAGAAAACATTTGCTCCGCTCATGCTGGAGACGGCATCGGTCGTGTGGATTCCCTTCCACAAACATTGCTTATTTTTTTCACTTTTGTTTAGTCATGCTTCTGTTTTATTTCTTTTGTTATTCGAAAAAATGTAATCCCAGTTTCTAAATTTAGCTCATCCCGTCTAGGTTAACTTTCATTAATGAATTTTTCTACTTTCATATTTTTAACGTCATCTCCCTGTTTGGCTTTTATTTCAAAAATAATATTTACATTTTCTCCGCTTTCTTTCACTTCATCTATTCACCGCCCGCTTGTCCAAAATGCAAGATGTGGTTTCTCGCGAATGTTGGCTCGCTTTTACTCTTGTTTTGGCAGTTAGTTAAAAATAATTTCAAAACAGAATCCAAAATATTCAATATACATTATTGTTTTACACATTTATTGTAAGCGGGGCCGTGATGGAAATTAGGATTGAACACTAGGCCGCGAATACTGAAAGGTTGAGAAACGCTGCCTTATACCATTTCTATGCAGTTATGAAAATACACAATGCGTTGTTTTATATTAAAAATCTAGTTCTAATTATTGCATTTTCAATATAACAGTTTTTAACTGCAACCAATTCTATTATGCTTAATTGTGATATGATATTATTTTTACGAAAAGGTAAGGAAATGTTTCTGTAAGCTATCAGAGATGATTAAATTCATTTTAAGTTTACAAAATGAAAACACCGTTACATTTATCAAATTCAACATCAAAATCTTAAAAGTGTCTGAGAAATTTATAAAAAGAATTTGATTAAAATTGGATTAAAAATATTACACTTTAAATCTATGCTTTTTACTAATTTTTGAAATATGTTCTTAGGCACAAGAAAAATTAACTTTTTGAAATATTTACAACAAATATTTCACCTCTTTTTTGATTAAATAAATGGTTTGGAGAATATAGCTTTCCATAAAAACACTTTCATGACAATTTGTAGTGTAAAATTATATAAATATGAATCAAATTTTATCCGATAAACTGCAACTGTATTTAAGTCAAAGAACTGTCTTCTAGCAAATTTTAGAACGAAATTAAATAATTTAATGCAACCTAAAGAAGCAAATAAATGCTGCAGTTAAAGAAAATTCTTTAAAGGCACTAAATATAGAAATTTTTAATGGTATACCATTATACCAATCTTACTTAATCAATTAAATTACAACATCAAATTATAATGATACATCATAGTTTTTAATAAGAGATCTAATAATTGTGAACTACTAAAAAAAGGAAAGGAAATTTATATAAACACTTCACACTTTTAACTTGCATGTGTAAGAAATGTTTTTTTTCCCCCAAATAAATTTAGTTTTCTACATTGTGAAAAGATTATAAAAATTCTTATAAATTTTTTCTGTAAAAAGTCATTTTTTTAAAATTAAATCAAATGATGAGATAAATATAAGAATAAATCCATTATATTAGTATATGTGGAAATTCATATCGATATATTCTACGAAATTAAATTTCTTAGAAATATGAATATTGGAAGCAAGTTCACTCACAAAATTGCTGCTATTAGGTTTACATGAAAGCTTTTATTTAAAATTGTATGTACTTAAGAAAATTGATTTTCAAGATGCCAACAAATATATACGTTAAAAATGTTTTATATTCAGCATATCCATTTATGTATCTTCCATGGTTGCAATTAAATTTCTACTAATACGTCGTTCAGGATTTCTTACGGAAGCTTCCTTTAAACTTCTCGCTATGCACATCGCTGAGAAATTGAATGTGGCAATGATCATGAAAATTCCGCGTTTTCTTCCAAAGCTTTCAAGGATGAAAGGAAGGAATTTAGTCTCTCCTGAGAAAGTTTTGTGCTTGTGGGAAGTAAATGAATATCATAAAAATAACCATTTTTTTTGCAGTTACTTTCTGTTTTATTAAACATTCCTAATTACTTCAAAGATTCTCAAATTTTAACTGGTGTTCAAGGTTTTTAATCAGATTTAACACACTGCCCACTGACTGTGCGTTACAGATAATATGTTATTCTGTCAAATCATCTATCTTATTAGATGCTCCCTTCTCTACTATAATTAAGAGAGGGAAAAGAAGGGGGCATCTAATTAAATAGATGGCCCGAATATCAGGCATGAGTCGCGGCAGCGAGCGCGTTAAAGAATAATTATTAATTTAAATTCATTATAATGTTACGTAATATATTAATGAATAACGATTTTTCATGAAACACATGATGAATGTTTATAATTTGATCCTATTTCAGGTAGAAACTTAAATAAATTCGTAAATATAATTTTTTTTTAACAAAGAAGCTGATTTTGTACTTTGAAAAGTGTGCAGTTACTGTAAAATAGAAAATAGAGATATAGCATAATATGATTATCTTGAAAAATGAGAGGTCAGATTCCAAATAATGTAGATTATTCACAGAAAAGTAAATAATTTAGAGCAGCATCAAGAATTTTTCTAATTTTCGAAGGTATAAAATTAATCAGACTGTATCTAACATTTCCCTGTAAATCAACAATTAAAGGATATGAGATAAGTTTTTATACAGCATTTCAATTAGAATCTTCCCAAGATCTGATTTCTATACATTGAAAGAGAATTCTTATAAATTAATTACAGTTATAATTAAAAGAAACTGTTCCTATTTACTCTAACGAATATCTATTTTTTGATCATTAATATTATTTTTAATAGTGCTAAGTATTTTTTTCGAAACTTGATGTTAAAAAATTAAATGATTCTTATCAAATGTAAAATATCAATAACTCGCTAAAGAGTAGAAAATTTAACAAGAAACTTATTGATCAGTTTTGTTATTATATAAAAAAGGAAAATTGAATGGATCTTTCCTTTTTCAATTTTTTGAACATACAATGTAAGAAACACCTTCTAGCTAGACGTTTTTTGTTATTATTTCCTAATATTAAATGACTAAAAAAAACAATCAGTCCAATGAATACAACAACCAAATGTGACAAACAAAATCTGAGAAGTGCTTAAATTGAATGATTATGGAATTGTGAATTAAAGCAAAGATGATTAATCGATTAATCTACTCAAGATTCTATTATTTATTATTAGTTACAAATATTTGCTATCTGTATTTGTTATTCCAAACTCAAAAAGTTTCACTTATTAAAATTCGATTCGGACATGGGATAGAATGATGCATCAACACTGAATGCGATTTTCAATTTTATGCTGAATTTTATAGCGTCTCTTAAATTTACCTAAATAGTTGAAACAAATAAAAGATTTTGTTATAGACATATTGAACAATGTCTCATAACACTGCACTACCTGTTCAGCAATTTCTTCCCCCCCCCCCCCCCACAAAAGCTGGAACATTTTCTGCAAGAAGTCCATAAAGACGAAGGAGTCTCTGAGGCACTGATCTTGAACTAATTATGGCTTCAATAATTTTACGCACATTTCGATAAAATATTGCTAAGTTCTAAAATAGAAGTCTATCCTAAAAAACTTGTATAATGGATATACAGGTGGTTATCAAAATAATGGAAACGTCTGTGAATAAAATTGACATTTTTTAAGGTGCTTCGTAAGCATTAAAATATGATAATAGCCACCAGTTTTTTTTATAAAGATCAATGTATATATTTTGGTAGTATGTGTTAGCTTTATTGCAATTCTTGGATTTTTTTTTAAAAGCGAAAAATGCCGGATCTCTCAGTTTTCTAAAAAGGCCAAATTGTAGGAGCCCGTCACCTTGGAGCAAGTGTGACCGAAACATTCTAACTTTTAGGCATTGCGAGAGGTACGATGTCTAAACTCACGAGAGAGTAAGCGGCAAGACAAGCTCGGCAAAGCAAAATAATGGGCGGAAAGAGAAGCTCAGTGGTAGAGACTGACGGGTATTGAAGCGGACTGTAATGACTAAAAAACGAACAACTGCAGCAAAAGTGACCGCAGAGCTCAATACCCATCTGGATTCCACAGTGTCAGTGATTACAGTTAGAAGGCATCTTCATAAACAAAATATTTATGGTAGAGCAGCAATTCCCAAGCCACTTGTCACAGATGTTAATGGTAAACGTCGTCCACAGTCGTGTCACATTCACAAAACCTTGTCGATTCATAAGTGGAAGAAAGTAATATGGTCTGACGAATCGTGTTTCACATTTTTCCCCACAACAGGACGGGTGCCCGTTTGGAGGACACCTGCACAAGCGTATGATCGTGATTGTCTCCTTCCAAATGTCAAGCATGGAGATGGATGTGTTATGATATGGGCAGCCATGTCGTGTTTTTCTGCTGGACCAATCGTAACCCCGAGAGGAA
The DNA here is from genome assembly GCA_026543865.1 of Argiope aurantia. Classification (NCBI taxonomy): domain Eukaryota; kingdom Metazoa; phylum Arthropoda; class Arachnida; order Araneae; family Araneidae; genus Argiope; species Argiope aurantia. The sequence continues at coordinate 464,058 of JAPMOR010013418.1, forward strand.
GGATCACTGGGGAGAAGCATTGAGAAAATTTAGCTGACCAGCTCTATCCTATGATTTCTGTAAATCTTTGCTATCTAACCGAAAATGCTTGTCACTACTGATGAAATGGATCGCATATTAATAATTATTGTTAAAAGAATGCAACTCATTCTGTCCTTTTAATAATCTTTTGTAATGTGCATATTATTCCTGAAAATTACAACGAAAACACTAGCTCAAACATCAGTAAGAGATATGGACAAATGATCTAAATCAATAAATTTGCTATTTAATATTTCAGAAAATTTTATTGTCAAGTTCATGAAATTTTGCATATTTATAAATGAAAATAAGAAAAGCATTTAACTCTTTGATACTTTTTCGCTATTGATGACGTATAAAATTTTAATCTTTGAAACGTTTTATTTTCACCCTACACAAATGCCACAGTAATTTATTTCATTTTGGTATTTTTTGTGAAGAAACTTTTCAGTTGGAAGTATATCCTTCATCGCAATAGTTAAGTAAATAAACTCTTGTTCCACTTTTTTGGGACACCTTGTATGTAGGCCACATATTAAAACATCGTTTGTCAGATTTACGAAAACATGAAATACTTGTGTAAGTTAACTACATCTGTTTTCAAACTTTTGAATGTGATATTTTATTGTTGTATGTTGTTACAAAATGCCAAATGCTGCAAGGGGTTCTAGTTGTTACATCAAAATTCGGTGTATTTTGCTGCCTGTAGTATTCGGCATAGGATATTTTGATATAATAAAGTCGTTATTCACATCGTATATATTACGGAGTAATTTCATTTTATAAATATGTCGCATGGTTTATATTCTGTCAAGATTGAAAACTTTTTACAACATCTATTCCTTTCATCTTTTTTTAAAAATTAACTATGTAATAAATTGAATGAACAATAAATAGAGCACTCTTTTATATTTATACACCACTCTAAATTTCTAGCATTGTATTTTATGAAAGATAAAAAAAAAAGCAGTTACTGTTCTGTCGCTTCTACCAGACAGTTATTGATAACTATCGAAGTGGTTTTCATCCCTTCGGTTTATTGTATAGATTTATAAAACATTTGCAATTAAGTATACCGAAACGTAGACGAATTTAGACAGTTTCAGTTCCTGCCTATAATCTTATTTTCATTTAAAACAGACAACGTATGACTCAATGACTGCACAGACTTATTCCTATAATTGTGTTTATATTAAATTTTTAAATTTCGTTTTCCTTTTTTATTTAGAAATATTTGTTTTATTTGACTTTGATACTGAACGAACATCGTCAAAATTGAATGGAATGGAGATATAAAAAATGGTGGAATTTTCTTTATCTCTTTAGTTGCTAAATTTTTTGATAACTGTTTTTATATTGAATTTTTTAATGATCCTGTGTATTAGTATATAATGTACTTATAATTAATATTTGGTTGTATTATGTTTTCTGAGCATGTTACAATTCAACCAGAACGTTATTGGATTAATTATATTTTTATTTTTTCTTCTTTCGTATTAAATCTGAAATGATCCTCATTAGTGCAAGATATTTCCCGATATCTCCACGATGTTGTTTGATATTTTGAATGTCATGTAATATTTTAAAGATATCTTTTCAATATTGTCGGGAATATTTTGCTATTAGGGATAAGTAACATAGTAAAACCATGAAAGAGACAATTCACATGTGAAATAAGCAGTAAAGATATAATTTTCGTATCCTTTGAGTATCTCAAGGAGAAAGGAAGATATGTGCCGTGATATATTTAAAGACATACTTAGACATATGGTTTATGAATTGGTACGGCCATTTGAATTGATTGCATTAAGAAAGCACAATGTATGCAAGAGATTGTTTCGAAAACGTTCAGATTAACCGGAGATTATTAAATATATTTAAGGATATCTAACAATCATGATTTTTGTTTCACTCAGATGCTTTAATATAGCTCTGTGTTGATGGAGTGGACAATCTCCCGATGGCTAGGGTGAATTACAGGAGAGGTAGACAACCTCCTCATGTCCACAACTTGTTAACTGCTTGTCATAAGTAGATATACTTTACTAATGGAACTATGAAAATAAAGCAACGCAGCATATATTTCATTGAAATTAAGCACCCATTACATTTGGAGAACCAGATGATAGTGAAAGGCATCTGATTTAATAATCAAATGAAAATCATTAAAATAAAACTATAACAGAGTAAACCCAGAAATTGCAGAGAATAATTGCAGGAAATTGAGACATGGTTACTAAGTTGTTAGAAGCAAGATAGTTAAAAGAAAACTCATGGGATCATTTTCATTTATTGAAAAATGTATCTATCACTTTTTTCTTGATACTATAAATCATATAACCGGAAGATAAATGTAAATGATTATCCCATTTATTATCCCGCGTATGTCAATGAATATGTATCAACTGTCTTTTTAGCGGGTTTTAACTGGGGGTTATTTGTAGTTGAGATTTTTAAATCGTGAAACACGACATTTTTTCTGAGGAATAAGATTGTAATTAACTTCTCATTGAAAGTACCTAGAAATCGGAACAGTCGACATTGAAATCTAATTTAGGGCACGCTTTAGTTTCATAGAACATGAAGAGTTTGTCTGAGGAAAATAACATTCGTAATGAAAATGATTAAAAAAATCAGAACGGTATAACCTAATCTTTTTACAAGTCTGAACGAATCAATTAGTAAGAAATGGGAGGTTAAATACCTCTATATTCAGCATTTGAAGATTATTGAATAATATATTTAAGGTGAATTTTAATTAACTTACAACTTTAACTGAAATAATTTGTCAGAGCTTCTTTAGACGTCGCTGCGAATGCTTAGAATAAGAAAGAACATAAGGGGAAACTGTTACGTCAGTATATCTTCCAAATAGTCCTATTCACTTGAAAATCTTATCTAATCTAATATATAAAAATAAATTTTGTTTGTACCTTTCAACCGATTGCGATGAAATTTGGTCACCTTATTGCCTTCACCTGCGCGAATGTTATAGGCATAGTACAGTTATCATACCTGATATATAAAAAGGAATTTTCATTTGTTCGTACCTTATGCGCTGCCGTTCCGTTCAATCGATTGCGATGAAACTTGGCCAATTTATTTCTTGCACTTGAGCGAAGGTTATATTCCAAAATTGACAACTGACTAAAGATAAACAGTAAACGGCAAACGGCGCATGCATTTTGGAGTTAATCGCACGTTTATCAAACAAAATAAAATTATTATGATTGATGCCAATCAATGTGAGTGAAATGAAATCGAAAAGTTTTTGATTTTTTTTTTCTTCTCATTAATGAATAGTCATCTACACAAGATGTTTTCATTCAGCGTGCACAATATTTTGTCTGCTTCAAACCGCATATATTATTCAGAGTTTATCTAATACATACAAAATCGAATTATTATTATCGATGTCGATCACGTTAAGTAATATATAATGGAAATTTTCCAGAACAAACAGTAATTTTTCTATTCAGTGTATCAACACATGATATTTCTGTTATACAAGCGTATATCGTGTTAATTGCTTCGACAAAAAATATGTCCCCAAACGTTCGTCACTTAATAGATCTACCGGCGCAGCAGGTAGAATTAAGCCAAGTCCAGCTTCTCAAACAAACGAGGAACGACAAGCGAGCAATAAAGCAGATCGTTTATGAATTGCAAATTCACTTGCTTCAGAGTCTCAAGATCAACATGCGGCAAGAATCGAAAGACAACGTTTCTATGCTACCTGATCACGCGCATTAGAATCAAAAGACCAATAAGCGGCAAGAAGCGAGACAATTATTCTTAACGGAGTGTCGATTTGGAGAAGATGTGCTCAATCCACGCATTCCCATTATTCACACCGAATGCCTTTTGATTTCATACAACAGTTCCCCATTCAACTTGCATTCTCGATGACTATCAACAAAACGCAAAGTCAATTACTACAAATCAGCGTATTGAACCTAGAAAATCCATGTTTTTCACTTGGCCAGTTGTGTGCTGGATGCTTACGAGATGGACAGCCAAGAAATTTATTTGTTTTTTACTGAAGACCGAAAAGCAAACAATGTTGTCTACCCTAAAGCACTTGAATAATAAAATAAAAAAAATAGAATAAATATTATTTGCACTTCTCCTTTATATATCATTTAATTTCAACAAATGTATTAATTGCCGCCAAGAAAATAAATATCATTCTTTCTATCATTCCTAATTAAACAAGACAGCTATTTTAAATTTCAAACGATACTTCCAAAATTATTTCTTCTGCGGCAGAAACGCGCCGGGTAACAGCTAATTATGCTATAAAATTTGATTTATGAGACGAAAATGCAACACACATCTATTTTCAATATTAAAAGATCAAATGAAACCCTCCATAGCAATGGTAAATGTTTGATAAGAATATATAAAATATTTTCATATGTCCAGAATGAATTTAAAGGAGGCTGCATTTTATCTTTTACAACTGAAAGTTCTCATTTTGAAAATTTTATCCATTGAATTCTTCTCCTGCATTCATGTCAAAGAAAAAATATTTGTGATACTATCTCAAAGTTACTTTAGATAAAAACTGAAGATTAATCAAGCTTTCCTTTTTTTAGTAGATTAATTATCACATGCTGTTTGTTATGCTATTTATATATTAATATTTAGAGGAGATGCCTAAAGCCGCTGGAATGAAAATCCTCACTTCATTCGAAACCATTTCAGACATGTTCATAATTAAATTAATTTACTTTGAACAAGCTTACAGAATCTAAAAACGTTTATGTGACTGACAAAGAGACTTCAATGCTCATGTGATTGAAAAAAAAAAAAAAAAAGATGTTCAAGTGCGCTGATGTTACACAATAGGCAACAGAAACAAGGAGAAAAAAACGAATTTCTGTAGCTTCGTTTGCGTTTTGTCTGTTATTTATTTTTTGATTGTAATTGCTTTTTTTTAATAGTAAAGCTTTTTGTCAACTGTTTCTCAAATCTTGCACTGTTGTGTATAAAAATATTTTATCTTTCGTCTTGTATTCAATATTTTGTTATACATAAGTATGATAAGAATAAAATTGTTTTTTCAAAATATCAACATATATTCAATTTTATTTTATTTAACGAAGTACTTTTGAAATTCTTAGTTAAAAACTGAAGGAATTTTCTATGTAGATATGAGTCCCTATTCATTTTGTCTTAAAAAGCATGGATTTAGTTCAGACACCAAAACGAACTTTAAATGATTCAATAAAATATTTTATTAACAATAATTAGTTGAAAATGGTAAAGTATTAATTTTAATAAGTGAGATTATTTATGGTTTTTAAAAAACATCTAAATATTTTTATGAGTTATTTTAACGAATTTGAAAAATGAAATTAGCCGGTATTATATTTATAATTTAAAACTACTTTATGGTAGATGCAAGTTCTATTCTCCTTAAAAATCATTCAGACAGTCGCTTACTTCTACTTCGAAATATTGCAAAATTATGGATTTCCAAAGTATCAAAATATTTCTAAATAAATGCAATCATCTTAACTACATTCATATTTCTGAAACTTCTAAATGATTTCCATACCAGGTTTACCTTTTATATATAAAACTTTTATTGATGAGAATGTTTAAAAGCAGTAGCAATATTTCTACGTTTGCATTTACATACAGTAATCTCTCTAATTAATTTTATTAACCAAAAATAGTGATGAAGAATTAAGTGACTTAATTTGAATCTCCACTTAAATTGCTGGGTCATGACATAATTTTATGTACTGAAAACTGTTTTCACCACTATCTTTTTGAAACTATGACTGATATAACCGTAAAATTTCTTGAAATGTCAGTCTGTAATGTAATAAGGTGGTCATTAATAGTCGATGCGACTGCCAATTTTCCATTTCTTCCGCGCGTACGAAGTCATACTTAATTTTGATCTATGGAAAATAATTTCGGTAGCATCGTAGTTTTCCGTTTCTGGTCTATAATGGATCGACTTGGCCATTAATAGATGTGACTGCCATTTTTTCTATTAATGTCGGACACATGCACGCACACGTACTTTTAATTTATATTTGATTTATGAAAAATAATGACTATAACATCGTAGCACGTTAACTAGAACTTAAATTAATGGATTAAAAATAAATTTAACTGGATTTAAACCAGCAGGGGGAAATTCTTTATGCAGAGGGAAAGTATCTCTCGGCTTCGTAGATGGAGCATCTAGTTTAAAGCTGGTGGAAATTTTTTTCTCTCTCTATAGTTTCCTTGATTGAAGATAGAACGATAGTTTAAGTCATATGAATCATCTTATCATCAAGACGAACATCTTTTGTTTTTAAATGAATTCAATAGCAACAATTGTTTGGAAGTAATAAGCTGAAAAATGAATTTTAATCCGTCATAATACATGTGAAGTTTAAAATATTAGCATCTACTTCATTTTTACAAACAATCTATCTGTAAGTTTCCAAATCATAGAATTGATTATACAGAAAAAAAAATCACAGTGATATAAAAATCACAGTGAAAATCACAATCAATATGTTTCCGTAATGTTTGGTTCTAAGTAAATTAACAACATAATAATTCTAGCTAGTCGTTAAATTGATTTTCTTAAAACAATTTTTGTCTCAAATAATTATTTGTTAATATAAAAAATTAAAAAATGAAAGCAACAATAAAAAGTTTGAAAACTCTATATTTAATAAATTAGTTAAAATTATCCATTGGTGACCACTTCATGTTACTATCCATAAATTAAATTCTCATCAGCCCAAATTAAAAATAAAAATGTATAGAAAAGCACGTTATTCTTGTTTCCAAATGGAAAGCAGATATTGTAAGGATTCAAGATTAGTAGGCTTACAGAATTCATATGCTTGTGTACTTTTTAATCAGACGTTTTAAATCCATTACCGCTTTGTTTTCTCTTTTCTTATTAATTGGATGGCATTTTCTGTTTTAGGATTGCATTGAATTTATTGAGGTTAGAGTCACATTCGAAGTGATTATTTTGAGATTATCCACCTACATTTTTATATTATAACGTTTATGAGTGACTTAATAGAAATTTATAACTTTAAAAATACATGAATTCGATGGACGTATGACGCATGGTTACGGTGCTCGTTTAATGTTTGCATGATTCGTAGCTAACAAAGATGAATATGAGTGAAGATTATAAAGCATGAATTCAAAAGTGGATAGTTATCAAATATGTAAATAAACGAAGCACTGTGAATTCCTAAATTACAAATAATATTGGAATAGAAACCAAATCAACTTATTTTGGGTATCTTGTTTGGTAACTATATTTATTTCATGTTTAATAAATCATAAAAGCCTTTCAACGCCAATTTCGAAATCTTTACTGAATATTTTATACAGACATTAAATGAAAAAAATTAAGAATAATTCTGAAATGAAACAAAAGTTTAATAAAAATTCAGAAATGAAACAAAAATATAATAATAATTCTGAAATGAAACACCCCAGCTTCAACGGTTAAAATCAAAATAATTAATTACTACTAATTTTAACTTTCGATTGAATTAAATTAAAAGCTAAGTGTAACTTTTTTCAACTTCAGTCTACAAAGTCTAAAATGAAATAAAATATTTTCGAGAAAAATATTCGTAAATGAATTTCAGCTCTGATGAAAATTTTTTCCCAATCGTAGCGGTTACGATTCACCTCAAGAATGTAAATCTATACACTTAATGAGAGTCGAATGGAATGCATATATAAACCATTCAAAACCACGGGAGGATAATTTCAATTTTGTATGAAATACTCATATAATTAACCAGAGACTTTTTCAAACAAAATTAAAAGGAAATATATTAAGTTCAGTATATATAAAAACCACAGAATAAGCACTTGTAAACGTCTCGTTGCTTTTGTTGAAATGGACGAGGAAAAAAAATGTCACTTCAGAAATGCTTTGTATCAAGAAATATGATGTTTCTAAATAAAAGGAATTTGGAGGGTCCTCAGTAGCTTACAAAAGCATCAAACAGCATCAAAATCACAGAGAAAACCTATGAAGAACCTAAAGTTTAATTTTCAGTTCAATAGAATTTGTTATTTGGAAATATGAAATTTCGTGAAAGTCTAAGATAAAGTCGTAAGCTTGAAACGAATTGAAACAATGTCTGGTGCTTAAGACTAACAGCTAGAAGAAATCATTATGTGAGCACCACTCTCTTACAACAGCATCTTTTTAAAAGGAATAATAACTTTCCAACCAAAAGGAATAATTCAAAACCGTCTACTTAGTAATAGCCGCCACAGTTTGCCTTATGCTCTTTCTTTTTTTTTCATTTTCTGGATAGAAATTGAGAATAAAATTAGTTATTCATTGGTATTAGCTTGTAGTCCGTAGGAATTACGCATATCTGTTAATAGAAGTTGATCAACATTTAAAATCCAAAATGTTAACTTTCTAATTGTTTTGAGCAGTGTATTTTTACATCCAAGAAATTGCTAATGAATTATTGTGGTCTTTAAATGTATTATTATCTTTAATATCATTGGAAATTCATAACATGATAGATCATATCTTTTCCTTTGATATATTACTAGAAACCCTACAAGTAATTGATAAACTTGTTCATTGAATTTTTAGGAGCATGAAAGCTTTTGCCATCTTCTAAAATATATTATAAGTTCTTTAGTTCTCATGGCATATCTTGTCTTGAAATGACATTGAATTCTATGCCCTAGACTTTAATCGGAATATGTTTAATGAATATATATTTTTCAATCTCCGTCTTAATATGTGTATTATTTTCAGATCAGATTATCTGTTTCTGGTTGTCTAGCTTAGCTTGAACCTGGAACTGATGTCATGACAGTAGGCAACGTTCTTGTTTTGCGGGATGCTAGATTACGATTTGCACATCCATTGCTTTCGATGCTTGTACGGGTAGAGGATTTACTATGCCCACGGTTATTTGATGTTTGCTTGGAGTTCTGAAGAAAGAAAGTGCATTTTAATTTTGGATGAAAACATTGATAATCATTTGTTAAGTAAATAAACAAATTAGAATTCGATTTTAAATTTATTTGCAAATTTAGAACTCAGCTAATAATAATGTACACATAAATCGAGTGCATTGAATTTTCAACAGTAATTTTGCAGATAATGCAATTTTTTTTTACAATAGAATAAATTTCCTTTGAATTTTTATTCTTTTCGCATAATAGATTAATTTAAAAAAATGCTATTACTGTTATTTAGGACCGATTATTTGAATCTTATAAAAGGGCTTTTTCTCTGGATATAAAAGTAATACGTGTATTAAAAAATTGTATTACAATTCTAATAGGAATATTTGAATTTTAAACAAATGTGAAATCATAATAGCTTATTTATGATTACATGATAGAATGCGAAATTACTTTAAAATCATTTTTAGCCCTCTTAATAAATAGGAAAAATTCTGCAATTATAAATTTTTCTATAATATTCCTATTCATGAATATAAATAAAAAATAGGTTCACCTTAATTAAAACGGAGATATTGACGAAATTTAAATCGTCTCTTTTATTTTTAAATATAGAATTTTTGAAAAATATTAACTTCGTTTTTTTGCCACCAAAGGGAAAATAATACTAAAACAAAAATAAATACTGAATTCTCAGTCTATATAATAACTTATAATTGGGTAAATCCAAACCAATAACATATGTGAATTTGAAAATATTTTTCCCTTGCTGCCTGTTATGATTGCTATTGAGTAATATTTTTTTGTTTAATTGATAAAATTTCAAATTAAAAAATTTATTATACTCTATCATGTTTTGAAAATCCTGTGTGTGAATGGAATCACAAAGTGAAATCTAGTTTTTGTGTCATAAAACAAAACCAACCAACATAAACGTGGAAATTTGGGGAGAAGAATTAAACCACCAAACTTTGCCAATCTGCCACGACATTGGAAATTTGACAAAGATAGAATTAGGTTTCCAAAATGCGATTTATTTGATCAGGAAATCAAGAGTGACTGTACATAAATAACTGTATGGGTACCAAGGATTTGAAAATATGACATTAGCTACTGTGGATGTAAATGCAGTTAAATAACAAAGATCATGCAGTTATGAAATATAGGAAACATAATTGGAGGATGTTATCTGGTTAAAACGTAGGAAACAAGTTAAGAGATTTAGAAACATACTTGTGCTTCTTTAATGCTGTTCTTAAATCGAATTGATATCAACAGTACATGGTTTCCCTATAAAGAAAGTGAAGGAGGTTTAAGGCGCTGCTTACACTGGACTTGCTTTTCATATAAAAGTCTCAATTTTCTATTCCCTTACTTTTGTTGATATTTCAGATGATTTTAGAATTCTTATTCGCCGTAATATTTCTTTCAAAATTTTTGCAAAGGATCAAAAAGTTCCATCCTCTTGTTTCATTGGTTTATTGACTATAAATATCGCACAACGGTTTGTCTCGAGGGATGCTGCACCCTTCTTTTTCTTTACATTTTTAATTTTTATTGCTTGAGTTATCTTAAATTTACTTCTTTTGGAGTTTTTGTGAAAGAATATGGATATATACTTCGATTCAGATATCATTTCTCTTTGGTGGCAAAAAATTGAATTTTTTTCCCGATCAGAAAAGAAATTATATATATGATCGCACCAATTCTCTTCGTGTTAATGGTTAAGGGCATCTTAATATCAATAGATTTTTATGGTCAAATATATAAAATAATTTTTTCTTTGGTTCAAAATTTGGTGCCTCTCTATATTTATAAATATTTCCTATTTAGTTATAGCCAATTATACGAGGGAAGCCTAAAAAGTGTCCGACCTTGAATTTTCTTGCGTACGGTAATGATGCTGGAGCAGTGCCACTGTGCACAATAGAAGAATACAACTTAATGTGCATGCTTGAATTTTTTCGAGCTTGAGTGTGTCAGTCGTTGCCTGCTGGCTGCTGAGTAAGATGCTGTTATAAGTGTATGTCGGATTTTTGATTTATCTCAAGACGACTGAACAAGTTGAACAAAGATAATGTATCAAATACTGTATCGAGCAAAGATACTGTATTTGTCAAAAGCTTGGTGAATCTCAAAGCGAAACAATTCATAAGATTCAGCAAGTTTTGGAGGTGATGCTATGGGGGTAACACAAGTGAGGGAGTGATTTAACAGATTCAAAAATGGCCGCATATCGGTGGCGATGATCACGAATATGCACTAAGGTCAAACTGTGACAAAAGAGTACAAGTTCTACGCCAACTCAGAGATGCAGTTCGGCGAGAAAGACCAGAATTCTAGATGACGAAAAACTGACAGTTGCATCATAATAATGCTCTGGCTCATTTGTCACATATGATCCAGACTTTCTTGGCGAAACATGGAATTCCGGTCATCTTCCAACGTCCCTACTCTGCAGATATGGCTTCTTGCGAATTCTGGTTGTTTAAGAAGTTGAAGATACTGTAGAAAGGATCCCGTTTTGAGAGTAGAGAAGAGATAATGCAGAACGACAATGTGGATGAACACCATTCCAAAAGAATCCTTCCAAGAGTGTTTTTGGCAGAGGAAGGAGCTTCGGGATAAGTGCGGGAAGGCGCAAGGAGTCGAAGGGCACTAGGTTTCTAGTTTCATCACATAAGTAATATAATTTTCCTAGGCAAAGGTCAGATACTTTTTAGACAGCCCTCGTATTGTCATTGAAGTGCACCTGAGATAAAGACTTTGGGCATGAATAAATGGGTAACATTAGAATTATAAACTCGTATATTATTTTTATTTTTTGAAATAAGAATTATAAATTTTTGAGAAATATGCCATGGTTGTTTAAATATTTATACCGCTTATGGATAAAAGTGTGTAGCTGAAATTTGAATCTGAATTATATTAAGTAAATAAATTTAGTTTATGAAGTAATTAAAAATTTATACCTTATTCCAGTACTGATTCTTTCCTTTCCATTTTGTGAAACAGAAAGATTGAATTTTCTCATTCAGAACTATATGGAAAATGAATATGAAGACACCCTGAAAAAAGAGAATAAAGAATAAATAAATTTTTTTTCAAATGTCACATTTTTGATACTAGCTATTAATGCTCTGAACAATTTTTATTTTATGGCTAATTGTTAATAAAGCACTTTTGAGCTACATTCGAAATTCAATAGCTATGAAAAATGAAAAAAAAATGTAAACAATATTTCCATTTTTATTGAATAGGATACACAACAAGAAGTTTTAAGTTGTGAATTATATAAGATGTGTACCGATTATAAGGTATATACTTTGTATAATTAATCTTTAGACAGCAAAGGTTTACATAATCTTGAAGCAGCGAAATTACTCTTGCTGAAGAAAATTTGAGCAGTGAAAAATTAAGTGATCACTGTAACATTAAGGGGGGAAATTTTATCAAGATCACAATATTTATTTTTTATCTTTTTTTTATTCTTATTCATCAACGTAAAAAATGTAAAATGTGCACTAAAATATTGCTTTTGTGTCACCATCCAAGACCGATATTCCGAGTTTATATAGCCTCCTCGCCACGCCACTAAGTGGTTCTTAATTTTCTATATAGCATTCATCAAAACATCTCTAAATTCAAATTTTAGAAGATTTTCTTCCAAAAATTCAGAAGCTCATTGAAAAAAATGTAGTTTTTTCTGTTTGATATAAAATGGCACTCTATATACACCGAAAACTTAATTAGAAGTCGTGAAAAGATACCTCACGATATTCAGTCATAATCATAACTATTTATATTTCTCGAAACGAGGGAAGAAGGATGATATTTTAAGTTGAATGCAAATTCATATTTTAAAAATCAGTATTTTAACGAGAAATTTGTACATGAATAGGATATTATAAAAACATTATGCAATTTTCCTAAATAATATGACGCCAGTAGTGACAACTATCTATAATCAAGACATCTACTATTTGCTACAATTTGAAGATTTCTAATTGAGTTACTAGCATATGTAGATCACTTAATACTTAATCAGTAGTATTCTTCACTTTCATAGCTGACTTATTTTACTTATCTGTCATAGTTTTTGAAATAAAATCTTTAAATTTTAGGATTCTCTATTGAAGACTACAATCAGTCTTGAATGATTGAGTGTTACAGTTTTAATACAAATAAACATCTCTACAGTTTTTCAAACTTTCATAGTGTAAAAGAAATTACACTATATATAGTTATATATTTTGTATTTATGTTTTCATGTATATTTAAAGAAAGACAAAGAAAGTATATTAAAAATATTTTCATTACTTTTTAATAAATATTTTTACACATGTATACTTTGTACTTTTTAATGTGACCCAATGAAAGCTTTTTCAATGATAAAATTTGTAATTTTATTAGATTTCATAAATAATCTGTTGCTTAAATAAGGTTTCTAAGAAACATGATGTCGAGGATGAATTTCTTCTAAACCAATGTTTAACGAATGCATTAAATTCCCAAATGAATTACATTAGTTTTTTTTTGATAAAATTCAAAATCTTGACTTAAAGTGGGTAAAAAATTTAGTCCCCAAAGTACCTGTTCTCCTGAAATTGTTTAAAAAGCTCTAATAACGATAAACCCCAGCTCCAATTTGATAAATATATTTAATAATATTATTTAGAAGTTGTGATAAACGTATATCATAATTTTAATTTTCATTTTGGTTAAAATAAGAATGCATTTGTTTAGAACAGCTTGCTTAATAATGTTCTGAATGTTCTTTCTATTATTTCATATTTTAACGCTCTTTCTGCCATAACTAAGTTTAATTTTTCAAATTGGACACACTGGAATACAGCAAGGGCACATTTAGTTGAATGCAATGTTTATCAGCATAATAAATGATTTTAAAATAGTTCTGAAAAAAGATGTTTAGCAAATTTGTGAAAGCTTTTTATTTAATGCAAATCAAACATTTTGGAACAGGAATTTTCCCCCATTACCTTTATTAGAAGGTTTTAAAGATAACAACGAAGTGTGTTTTTTTTGAAGTTAGAATTATTGAGGATTATAAATGTACAGAAAAAAGATAAAACTAATCTAAAACTAGTTTTAATATTTTTAAAATTAAAAAAAAGCGAAAATGTAATTGGAATTCAGATGTGAAATTACTTTACCTGTAACCCATTAAGAAGCGTGAATATATAGGAGACCACATGAAATGTCTTGTTAATGTAAAATAAACCAAGACACCACGTGAGACCCAGTAAGCACATAACTGATAAAGAACCTCTAGCCCAACTTCTGTAATACATAAGAAAAAGCATAGAGGTTATTGTTTCTAAAACAAAATCAAATATAAGAGACTATGACATTTCTTAAAAGGATATTACGGATAATTTTTTCAATAAAATAAAATACTCTAGGTAGTTTAGTGAAAATATAAATAATTAAATCTTCGATTCTAGAAATAAAATTATTGAAAAATGCATAAAACGATTTTTACACATTAAAATTTTTTATAGAACAAAGTTGGGAAATATAAAATAGAAAATATTTTTTTCGGGGGGGGGGGAGGACAAAAACTTATCAAATTGCATGCATTAAAAATAAAGTAAAAAATTTTACCATCGAAAATCTGACAATTACAATAAATGCTTATTGCAGTTTAAAATAGGAATGAGATTAAGGGAAAAAAAAAGAATTTAACTAATTAGTATGCTAATGCTAAAATAAAATTCATGCAGCGAAATAATCTAACTGAAAGAAGAGCCAATAAAATAAAAGGAAATTGTAGGGAACCAAATTAAAAAAACGCCAAACTGCAAGATTGAGCAGTTTTGGTTTTTTAAAAGTTTTATCAATATATATAAAAGAAAGTTAAGAAACACAGGATAAATATCTTAATATTACCAATAAAACTGAATTTTGAATTAAAATTAGTTAAATTACAATTTTCAAATTAATACGAGTTAAATTAAAATTTAGTAAAAAGTTTGCATGTTAAAAATCAGAAATGGAATTGATAATTTTATTTCTCAAAAAATATACCAAGATTAATTTCTAAATATGTAGTGTAATGTATTATTTCACAGTGTAGGATGAAAATACCTGCAATAAAAATAATAAAGCCTTCTTTAGAAGAAACATCGTTGAATGAGGTTTTTTAATACACGGAGTCATGAATGCTATAAAATGGTATATTTTCCGGATTATGACAAAATAAATGCAGTCAATGAAAAAATAGTAAATTTTTAAAAAATTAAACGCAACTCAAAATGAATATAATGATATAACTTACTTAATTTTCTTAACTGTTGTCTGCTCCCTTTTCACTCTTACTGTGGATGCAGAGCGCAGAGTTAGTATAAATATCACAATATTAATCTGAAATTAAAGAGCATCAGATTTTATATTATTTGAAACATTATTTTATGAGCAAAAGCTGCAAAATGAATTGTTGTTATATTTTAACAAAAACATTCAATATTTTGAGATATTTTTTGTCAACTTAAAATCATTAAAAAAAGGACAATGACAACTCATTGTAATGTTTTAAAAGGAAGTTAATTATAAATGCAATTAAATTCTTGTTTTGGGTAGGGATAGCCTGGGTTGTAGGACGTTGGACTCGCATCCCTTGGGTTGTGAGTTCGAACCTCGCCGGCCGAAGACTGCCCCATGTATGTGGCGGCTGGTACACGCATACATGTGTCGTGATCGCAAAAATCCTTCATGTAGAGACATGAACATGTGGGTACTAGTTCGGGGCTGATAATTCTGTGATTTAGATCTAAATTACGATCTACAGACGAGTAAATGAACTGCATGAATGAAGTTCACTCCGTAAAAAGGGTTGTGACGCTTTAATAGCTAAATGGCCCTAGATGTCGCTACGGAAGCATGAGACGCTCTCTCGGTCTGAAATCGCTGACTTCGTAAGTCGGCTTGTGTATGACAAGTGCCATAGGAAACAATAACATCAAATCCTTATTTTAAATCACGCTTCTCCAGAGTTTTAAAACTATCTTTGCAAATACAGACAACTGAATTTTAAGACACAGCACAAAATTAAATAACGCTTGGAAGCTGGATGCGATTTTTCTTCTAATTCAGATTCTTACTTTAATTTATGTTAAATCTGTTATTGCTACTTAATTTCATACTCAGCTGCATGTTTCGGATAGAGACTCACCCTTTTTTTAAAATTGCACTTTCCGTTGGGAGGGTTGCGAATCATGATAATAAATACAAAGGAAAAAAAAAGATATGAAAATAAAAACGTTATGAGGAAAATATCAACAAAAAAAATTAAAAAAAAACAGGAGTCCACTGATTCACTTTGAAAAAGGAATGCACTGATTCATTTTGAAAAAGGAGAGCACTAATTTATTTTGAAAAAGGAGTGCACTGATTCATTTTGGAAAAGGAGTGTACTGATTCATTTTGAAAAAGGAGTGCACTGATTCATTTTGTTGATCAAGTTGCATTAGCTGCAAGTGAAAAGGATATATGATACGGATATAAATGTTTAGTTTTATCTTTTAAAATTAGCTTAGTAAGGCAGTAACTGCCGGCATCTTACTTTAATATGCAGGATGGTACTGAGCATTTCAGTCGGCATTATACAGATGTGGACATTAGAAGAGTGTATTTTATTTTATGATTGTTCTGTGAAGAGTGGTGAAACGATTACAGTGTTTCAGCATGAGTTCCACAGCAGATTCAAAATTCTGTTCTCTCTGCTAATGGAATCTTTCATTGAGTTAATATCCGTTTAAGATGTTTTAAACTAAGAACAAAACCCCTCACAATCTTCGTAAGGTATTCATCCCAGAAATTGTGGAAGGTTTTAGAGTAGGGATGTTAACTAAATTCATGCTGCTATGTTCAAGAACATTCTGAGGAACTTCAATGCATGAGCGAAAATGAAGATCAGTTTCAATTTGTAATTTCCCACAAATGAATACTATTAAATATCATAATAATCAAAATATTTTTCAATCCATAAACTTGTTTTCTCGCTAAAACTAAAGAATTTGGGATTATTTTGTGAAGAAATAGGACTTAAAACACACACACACACACACACACACACACACACACACACACACACACA
>JAPMOR010013418.1:481138-502255 GCA_026543865.1 Argiope aurantia
ACACACACACACACACACACACACACACACACACACACACACACACACAGTAGCTGCGATATTTAAAGTGAATATTATATTCAAAATTTTTCAAAGTACTAACTTCTTAAAAAATTATGTCGATGGCTTTAACTTTGTATTAAATTAATGAAATAAAATCTAAACAGTATTATTGCTATTTTAAATTCAATTTAAGTAGTGAAATGGAATTTAAGTGGAAAAAGAGAAAACATTTTTGCCGAGTCTTATATCTTATAAACGCGTACTATAAATACTTACTAGTATAATGACGCAAGCTGGTCCAACAAAGCTCCACATCAAGCCATAGTGAGAAGATAACCAACAACTGAAATATATTATATCCTATGGATTAAATTACAAAAAAAATCTCAAAAAGATGCAATATATTTAAATCAACAATTTGTATTAAAATTCTTTCAAACCGTTATCACTTTTCATGACACACTTGTTAAATTGTTTGAAATTTTCATTACTTTTAGTTAGATTCCTATAGGAAGACTATCTATTGCAATGGTTCTCATGGCAGGGAAAATTTCTTCAGGTTTTCACCGATCATGGTCTCAAGAACCCAATATATATATATATATATATATATATGAATATAACGCTTTGCCCATGTTATCTTGTGAGCAGGATAACTAAAGTAATTTTGTTTGGATTTTAACTGGCTTGGAATATGTTGTTAGAAATGTAAAAATATAAGTTCGTAAATAGCCCATCTAGCTCAAAGGGGTGGAAAGTTTCATTTCGCTATAACTTTATTAACATTGTAGATGGAAAAATAAATCCAATTAGCCAAATTAGCGCCTCATTAATACAAACAACTTTTGTGTTTAAAGTTTTTCGACAATTGCAATATCTTAGAATCTAGGTGCTAAAAAAGTTATTTTCATGCCCTAACTTTGATTGTTTCTAACATCAGAAATTTATGTTGCCAGATAGTAACTCAGATGTAAAGGAATCTGCCTTTGCCTTCCAGCTTGTCGAGAGGAATTTTTTTAGATTGAATCTGAATTAATAGAGGTGTTAAGTTTTAATATTTATCCAATTTTTAAATTTGCCTATTGATTAATAATAACGATATTCTGAGGGAATCAAAAACTTACTAATTAGGACCACCATAGCCATCTGACCTTAACGCTGCGGAAATCCCAACTATAATCAGAGGACAACCTAATAAAAGAAATTGAGTTATTAATTAAAATTTAACTGATTTGTCTTCTCTTATTATTGTCAGAAATATATATTTAAAGTAGGTAGAATTGTTTGAAATAATTTGAACTAACCATATGCAAAAAGATAATACAACTTTACTGACAAATTTCTCCCTGTCTGGAAGACTAGAATTACCATTCTGTACAAATGATATCCTTCTACAAGCATCCAACAGAAGGCAGAAAGAATCCAAAAATGGAGAAGTCCAGCGATTGTTGCACAGATTATCTGAAATTATTCAAAAAATCTAAAAAAAATAGGGTAATAATAAAAACTTTAGTTGAAGCTGTTCCTCTTTGATACAAAGTTGATGAAAGTAGTGAAGTTAAAATCGCACAATCTTAAAGCAATATCTTTTAAGAATAATAAAGACAAAATTTAAAAAACGATTTTCGACTTATAATAATCACACTGTATTTTAATGAATCTCTTTTCAAGTACAGAAGAGGAGAAATAATGCCCTAATATCTTTCTCCTAAAGATCGGCATGCATCATATGAAAAAATAGAGCTTTGAAAAACGTTTTTCTCCAAAGGATGAATTCTGAACTTTCATCGCTATGATTTTCAATAGACGATATTTTTCAGCATGCTGTTTTGATTTATTTTTCGAAAAAATGAGGGCATATGAAATATTTTTTAATTGATACCATTCGCATTAGCTTCATATGATTTTTTACTAATAGAATTCTAAGAACTTTCAGGATAATTTAAATCATATACAATAAAAACAATTTAAACACACCAAAAAATGTTTAGAAATGATCGTGCAACAAGGCTCTGCAAAACAGATTAAAATTAATCATAGAAATAAAATATTTCTTCTTTAAATCCATTTGAAGTGCAGTTATCAAGTGATTATGTAGAAAACTGAAAAAATATTTCATATTCATTAATGGCATTGGTAAAAACAAATTAGCAATCTAAGCCTTTCCATAATTAAAGGCTATTTTTACCATTTTAGTTTCATTCAAACAAGACAAATTGTTTTGCCGCTTTTAAGATCTTTTATTAAACGCATTTTCTTCTTTACCGGATAAATTAATTTTTTTCCACCTTACCAGGCACGTAAAAAGAAATTTGGCGACTGACTACAGGATTTTTACTTTGATTTCTAGACAGGGATCAATGCGATTCATGTAGAAGAAATTTGTAAAATTTCCAACCCTGCGTCTGGTCAAATCATTTCGTACTTTACAAAATAATTAAATATCCATGAAATAATTAGAACGCATTATTTTAATCCCTCTAATAAAAGGAGTTCAAAACTTAACACAAAATTTGAATTTGTCACCATTCGTGCAGTGAAGTGTTGGTAACTCTATTAAAAAACATTTGACAGCTGATAATTCAGGGTTAGTAAAAATGGAGCGTTACACGATAGAACAATGTGTTAACGCAATATTTGAATTAAATAAAAAGCACAGTTTCTTTTTTCATTTCAATATTTTTATTGAATCGTAAAGTACACAGGATAGGGTTATGTATGGGATAAGGGCAAATGGCCTCCATGACTTTGCTGGCACATACACAAACTTTTGTCGAAATTTTCTATGATTATTTTTCATAAATGGAGCTGAATTTCGTTGATGCAACGTTTAATTTTCTCCTTCAACGCACGCTTGCTTGTGGGCTTGTTGGCATAGACTTTTGACTTCAAACACCCCCATAAAAAGAAATCCAATGGTAGTAAAACATTCGATCTAGGGGATCAGTGCTCAAATTTTCGAACTGTGGCAACCAGCCTTTCAATATTTTTGAAATATTGTTCAACAAGGAAAATACAATGTTCTATCGTTTAAGTCTCCAATTTTTCTAACCCTAATCTATCAGCTGTCAAATGTTTTTTAACAGGGTTACCAACGCTTTACAGCACGAATGGTGGCAAATTCAAATCTTTCGTTAATTTTGGGACACCCTTTAGTTGAAAATTTCACTTTTCCGTTTCTAAAGACCATAGATTACGTTTATCAAAAGGTGTACCCTTTTATAGAAAATAATTGTATTTACTTACTTTATTGTAGGTTTGATCCAATCCAAAAAGTATGAGCAGATTTGTGATTAGAAGGCAAAGGCACAAGTTCCCTGTAATAATGCTTCTTCTCCCATGAAGAGATCTAATGTATATATACAAACCCTTAATATTATTTTAAGCACTGGTTATTTAATAAATAATATAATACAAAAGTTTTAAGTTTATAAGACAACTACACCAATTTATCTTTATGTCCAGCAATAAAACTTGAAAATTTCTTTCAGAAATTACTAAAATATTTATTAGTTCAGTGTCAAAAAAAAACAAAACAAAAAAAAAACGATACTAAGAAACCTAAAATGATGTTATGTATAGCTTAAGGATCATTCTAAAAGGTAAATATAACTATCTAAAATAATCAAAAATTTTGATAAGTAGGTAGAAAAGTGTGGAAGAAATTTTTGCATTTATTTCGTTTTTTTAAAAATCAGATTAATTTACCTGATTGTGAAGAAACAAACTAATGTGCCAACAAGTGTTAAAGATGATATTCCGCAGCACACATAAGTCATTATGGACTGGATTTCATCTTCTTGGATCTGAAATGATTCACGTTGATTGAATTGTAAAGAATTTATAACACGTATTAAGAATATCATGTAATTTAAATACGCAAGAAAGTGCTTTCTATAGAGTGTTTTGAAAAGGCTGTGTTATTATCAAGGAATAGTAAGTGAATTATAACAACTATTTGTTATTCTTGCAGGAAAATAACAGCCAAGATGGTTTGTCAGAGTATTTCTTTTTACATATACGAAATGTCACCAACAATTGGCGGGGTGATGTCTGGGGTTGTCAAACATTGAAAAAGCGTTATAAATCGCACAACAGCGACTTCATATTTAAATAACCATATCGTTGCATTGGATTTATTCATATATACTGGGAAAGATATATTTTCCCCACCACATTTCCCGGATCTTAATGTATGCGATTTCTTCCTATGGAATGAATGATGTGTGATGCTGTGCATCAAATTCTACGACGCCGGTGAAACGGCAGTAAGTACACTCATTTCATTTGCAAAATCACTATAAAATTTTGTTCTTTTACTTCTTCTTTGAATCATTGCTGGATTGGTGAACTCTTCGAGAACACTGTCTTGTGAGTTTCAGTAGTTTACAGTAGTTTAAGGAGACATTTTGCACAAACACAAGTGATAATTCTAACAAATTCATGACCTCACTCATTAAATTCATTAAAATAATAAGTTAAGAAAATGACATTTTAATGCATTTTTTTATTTTAAAATTTGCCAATCCTTTTCTAGACATTCTGTGGTTTCAGTAATTTTAATAATGAAAGAAAAAATATTTCATTATTGACATAAAGAAGACTATTTGACTTAGATTACCTTTTCTATTATACTTCAAAAACTAGCAATTTACATTTTTATTTTTGTAATAAATACTCTATTTTATGTAGCATCTAATCAACTTTTGCTTTCGCTGTCTATAAAAGATAAGAAAAGTTACAATTACATCCAAATTAATAAGTAGTAGTAGATGTACCCTACTATCATGTGACCGAATATTAGTCGTATTTCGTCCTGCTTTCAGGAAACAATAAAGAGAGAAGGGATCTAATCTCAACCAAGCATTCTCGAGAATTTTTTTGAATTTAATTACATTAATGTCCCGATTTAAATCAACATTAGGGATATTTTGGGGACGGACTTCGTAACTTTGAACTGCAGTCAGATGATGAGGACGACACCTGAGCTGGCTCACGTTCTCCAACCTGCCGCAGCACATCAACGAGAGGGCGTTTAGCGTGTATCAAACCAGCGTACACGACAGTTCCTCGGTGAAACCGAGTCTCGAACCGGAAACCCTTCGATTCCGAAAACGAGACTTTATACCAAGCCACCGCGGCCCGATTTTTACGAAAGTTGCCGCATTGGTAGAGTTGAAAGAATACCGGAAAATTTAGCGGCATGCCTTGTCATAAGTAAGCTCGACTATACTTTTCCAGCCTTGTTTCTTCCGTTCCAATTAATAATTAAAATTATTTTTTTATTGACCACTGCAAACTTATTTCATTACCAATGCATTGTTCATATTAGTAACTTTGCATATATGCTGCTCAAACCAGAGCTTTTCTTTGTCAGAAAATATTTTTCTAGAGTTGTTTTGAACATTAAACTGGAATTTTTCTTTCCCAGACTTTTAAATGCCGAGTTAATGACGTAAATCTAAAGTTAAATGTTTTGCACGATTTTCAAATTGAAAGCTTTTTGTCTTTCCCTGCGCAAATTCAATTCCTTATTTTATATATTTTCAGGATCCTGTTTTCAGTTGTCTTGATCTACGGCTTGGTAGACCTGAAACAGACCACGACAATTAACTTCATATATCTCGGATTGGTGATCTATGTACAATGTGTTTGTGATTTGAGGTGAAAGTGGTGAGAGTTTATAATACTAGCATGTGGTTTCTTTATATTATAATTCGAACTTAACAAATAATATTAAAGTTTACTTACTAAATTATACTACACAAAATAGAAAATTCTTGAAGTTTGTGAATAAAGGAATATATTTCTCTAAAAAAAATTTACTTTTTACATAGAAAAATAATTTCATAGTTTCACTGATAAACAAGATATGAATAGTAGACAATAAGAAGATCTACTAAGTACTAGTGAGTAATGTTTGCGATAGTTCAACACTTTGCTTAAGATGGTACCCTATACCGTATAAAGTTTAGTGATCCACGGTATAACAGTCTCCTTTACATGAAAATTATCAAGCTGTAAAGAATAAAAATATTTTTGCAAATTTCATATTTATCATTAAGTTATCTGTAGAAAACTACAAATAATATTCAGTATCATCAGTATTATTCAGTAATTTATTCAGTATCTTTTGGTGAAAATCATTATTTTTTTATGTGAAAATTCTATACATCTTGGTATTTTTAGAAATATTTTATGTGTTTCTAAACATATCAAAAACAATAAATAAATAAATAAATAAATAAATAAATAAATAAATAAATCTTATCGATTATTTCAGAAAAAATGCTATCTCATATTAGAAAACATTTATAGTGAAAATTTCACCCATGAAATCTCCACAATTCCATATGCTGTAATATGGAATTGTTTATAATATGGAATGGAATTAGACATTAATCAATATGGTATTGATTCAGAGATTAATTATAGTAAATTATTCTCTGAATGTCCTACATCAATAGAATTTTGAAATATAAGCTTTTAATATATTTAACAACTTAATTTTCAAATTCATCAGAGTGTCATCACAGACAAATAAAAAAAGGTATTTGAATCTTACATTATCATAGATATCCATTAAAACGGCAAAATTGGTAAGATGGTCACATGTGCACACCGTATGAGTTAAATTGGAGCTAACACGCGTGCATCCAGATCCATCCCATTGGCCATAATCTTGTCTATAAAATAACATTGATGTACTTGTTATTATCACAATTTCAATTGCAAATATTTAATTTCTACAAGAATTTTGATTTAAAATAAAGTAATAATGCGAAAAACCAAAGAGCAACCGAGATTTATGTAAAAAATATTAATTGCAGAAAAACCGCCTAATATGAATAAGCAATCTTCACTAATGTACATGATTATAAAAAAAACATTGAGAGTGTAACAATTTTGAATTTTTAATAGTAAAAAATTAAATCAAATTAAAATTGAACAGTTGTTTTTTCATGAATATATTTGTTAATATTCTAAAGATTTATTTAGTAGAGAAATGTTTTCTAGTGTGTTATTTTCTGAAGGACGATAATTTTATATACTTATCGTCATTTCATGAAATTAATGATTATAGTACAGGTTAGCCGAAAGTCGGGAGAGACTTTTTAATTTTTTAATTATTAATTTCCAAAGATGCAAAGATATAGTTTCTTACCGAGAGGTTGGAAATAAAGTCCGGCTTTCTATTAAGTAATCAAAAACTAATGCTGGAATAATTTTTTCCCATGAAAAATGACATTTTCGGATTACAGATATCAGATTTTGCAAATTAACCACCATTATTAAAAAATCAGCCCCAGCAAATAATGGTAGTCAAAGCTGTAATTTTAGAAATTCTGTCATTTACAGTGAAAGTCCTCTAAATTAAATTTTATAATAAAAATATTGTAAACGCTAGTGTGGTATTATGATGATAGACGCTTCATGCATAATATGGGAGATGATAAATGATGAATGACTTAATTTTCACTGATCAAAATTATATAAAAATATGTTCTTTTGACTCACGTCCAAGGGCTTTCCATCAAAATTCATTAGAATCAATGTGATCACTAGAATCAATCAAAATTCACTAGAATCAATGTGATCACTAGAATCAATTAAAATTCTCTAGAATCAATAGCTTACCCACGTGGGGAATAATGTACTCAAAAAGAGCCAAGTTAGACTGGCATTTCATGCGCCAATAATCGAAGATATGTATTACCTTTAAATGATATGAGTAAAAGTTACAACATCCATTGAACTGAAATTCCAAAACTTCATCATAAGCCAGGATTTTGCTAATTGGGTAACCAATAAAATAGGCCAGCAACACAAATGATTTGGACAAATGAACACTTTCTGGTTATGTTAATATGTGTAATCTTAGTGTATGGACGCAGAACGCTCGCAGAATTTTTTTTTAACAATCTCTGAATTAACGAAAAGATACAGTCGTATGACTTCACTGGTGATTTCTTAATGTTCTGTTTTTCGTTGACGGAACCAGAGATAAAAAAAAATAGTTTCTGCCATTTGTAATCGCGATGCCGCACTGTTACGGATCAAATTATTACAGAATTGCAAGCCAAGATACAAGCATGTATTCTTTTTAGAGCAAGAGAGAAAAATATTGCACATATTTGAACCTGTACAACGATAGTAGGTGACGAACATGGAAATCCGCATACATGATTTCCTAGATCTCCTGATCTAATATCTCGGGACTTTTGGCTGTTTCGGATTCATAAAAGCGAAAGTGGACTGTGACTAACCAGATAATTGTCAATATTGAGTGATACCCTCTGGTAAAGTGTGTCTGTCATACCTTAAGAAATTCTGTTTGCTGGGCATAGTGTGGTATTTCCGTCTGACAACTGTTTTTTTCAATGAAGAGCATGCACTCAACACTTTTAATCAGAAAGTTAAAAATATATATTATAAAACTGCAGCGCTATCTATTAGTATAAACTCTTGAGGCAATGAAATTTGATTACTTGACAAAAGATTGCTCTTCATTTCCATCCCTTCTTCGGAACAAGCATCTTTTTATCATTATTATTTTTATAATTACTAAGATTTTTTCCTCACATTTGGATCTCTCGATGCTTTTGTTTTATGATAATGTATTTCTTATTTTAAATTGTGAATATAGGATTAAAGATGTACTTAGAGAAGTTCCAAAACATGCATCTTGGATATCTTAATATTCCTTTCAGAATATCCTGTATTTGAAGGTGTTGTAGAACAACAGTCACTTTTTTATCTTTGGGTAATTTGATCGACTCAGAGCTGTTTGTCAGGGAAAAACTGATAACCTTTGTCACGACGTGCACAGTTGAACGTGATCTAAAAAAAAGAAAAAAAAAAAGAAAGAATGCAGAAAAAGAAAACAGTTTTGTATCATATATATATATATATATATATATACCAGTATAAGTCATAAGTTCAAAAACATTTAACATATGTGCTACGTGTTTATATTTATAAAGCCAAAATGTCATTTAGAAGTATACAGTTTAATAAATCACATGACTCCCAGGAATTTTTCACATATCAATTTATGTAGTGCCAAATTACGGCTTCTTACAGAATCTATGAATATTGTATATTTAAAAAGTTAAATAAGTAATTATCTTCAGCCTAATTAGTTATTTACAGCCGTGGTGGCCTGGTGGTAAGGTCACGGCTTCAGAACCAGAAGGTTTCAGGTTAGAGACCAGATTTCATCGAAGAATCGTCGTGTCAACGGGTCTGGTCTACGTTAAATCCATTGGGGCCAAGCGTCCTCTCACCGGTGTGGTGCGGAAGTTAGTAGAGGGAGTGTCAGATCATGTGTCGTCCTTGTTATTTGACCGCGGTTAAAAATGTTTCTTTAAAATGAGACGTTAATGTAACCGAACTGAAAAGCCTCCTTAATGAACTAACTTAATATACAAAGAGTTTTTGAAATATATTCTTCAAAGATTCTTTCTAAGACTGCTATTTGCATTATCTCTCGGGTTTTAAAGAACAATGTTCCGGAATGCAGAAAAAGAAAACAGTTTTGTATCGTTATTGATATAATAGATTATTCTAATAATAGAAGGACTTTCAAAATTTAAAAAATAGGCCTTTTAATATAAAATAAAACTAAGCAGTTTCTGTATTTTCAATCTAATGAACATTAATAAAATAAATGTACTACTTACTGATTCTCATTTTTTAGAAAATCCCCGACGTGATTGTAAATTACTCCCACCGCCGTTTTATAACTCCTGCAGGGAGACAACCAGGTTTTCAAGTCAAGATCAGCAGGCACATAAATAGAGCTGTTTGTTTCGACATTGGGAACTTTCTGTGGGAATACTAATACGTCCTCTTCTGAAGAAGTCTCATTATTAAATATGAATGTTTGCAAACCTGCGGGAAAAGAAACTTTGTATTAATGGGCCAGTATTATTCTTTCAATAAAAAGAAAATTTAAAAATTAGTTTATTCCTTTTAAGAATTTAATAAATTCTGATATACGAAATGTCTTTTATGTATTTTCTTCAAGATTGATGAACAAATACTACCATCAAACTGCCAATTAGTGGGTTAATTTTAATTTTTTTGTGACTTATTGTTTTAAGTTTTTCTTTTAGATTTATTAAAAATCCTTCTGTAAGATATGTCAACTGTGACATAGGACAGGATCTCAAGGAAATATTAGATCTATTAAAATTCTTGTATAATAAATGTCTACTGTTACATATGACAGGATTTCAAGGAAATATTAGATCTGTTAAAAATCCTCGTGTAAGAAATCTCAGTTGTGACGTAGAACAGGATCTCAAGGAAATATTAGATATATTAAAAATCCTTGAAATGTGAGCTGTGACACATGACAGAATCCCAAGGAACTCTACAGATGCGTTTATTTTCCGAGAGTTTAATTTTTTTATGGAAAAATACAAATATTGCGTATTTTGTTAGAAAGGGAAGTCTTTTTTTTTCTTCTTATATAGATATTTCATTTTCTCTGTTCGTTAATCTAAAAAACAAAAGTCTATTTTATGGCGTTAAAGAAATTCATAGCTGTATGACTATTGAACCGCTATTTTTGGTTGATATTTTTATATACTTTTTTATTTAATTTGATTAGTTTCATATTTCTGTAGATGGGATTTTGTAATCGACTTTTCTTTCACTTCAGGAGTTCTGTAGCTTTGAAATTTTGTATATTTGAGTATTCTAGATAAAAATAGAGTATTTTCATATTTTCAGAACTAAATTATCAATTAATAGTTTTATTTAATTCAACTTATGTTGCTTCTAAGTAGCATCAATTGATAATGAGTTTAAGATAAATTGATTAAAAGATTCCCTAATATTTATAATAAATTATGAATTAAAGATAATTACATAAAATGATGAAAGTAAAAACAACAACAACAACAACAAAAAAAACAACACAAGGTCTTTTAATTATAGTAACAAAAGCATGTTCCGAAAACTGTTTTTATCAAATTATTATTTTTTTTAAATTGTTTATTTTTTTCAATTTATTTTACACTGATAACAAAAAAATGGTAAGAAATCTGACTTGCATAAAAAATAATAAATAATAAAATTTTCAACAATTTCATCCGAATTGTACTCAAAGATTCGTATTGCTTTCTCTGGCATATTTTTTTTAGAAACATTCTATAATTGTTTCTGGCATTGTCTATCACGTGCTCTTTTTAATTTTTAATATTAAAAGGAATTCAGTTAAAGGGATCCTTCTCTATTTAAATGAAATTAGATGATTTAGAAATTATCAAACAACTACATCTTAAACCTCTTTGAAGATCTTTTTTTTCTCTATTAGTATGGTCTAAATATTTTTTATTCTTTAGCTTAAGATGTAAAACTTTCCAATGAAGCATTTGGTTCCTACGAGGTTATTCTATTTTGTTCATAAATTTTCTTATTATGAACGGAGTTATTTCATATGTATTTTACTTCGCCCTTGTTATCTTGAGAGTACGATAACAAGAATAATTTTAATTGGATTTGAACAAATGGGGGGGGGTATGATATGACACTGAAGGTCTTGGCTCAATTTAAATATAGACTATCCAACTCAGAGAGGATAGAAAGGTTACGATCATAATTCTCTTATGCCTAATTAACTAACTTTCGCCATAACTCTTCTACGATAAAAAGACACAAAGATAATTCAAATTTAATTCAAATTCATCAGTTTATCGCTTCATCTTAACGAGTAATTTCGTATTAGAAGTTTTCAGATAACTGCAACGCTTTAGAAGTTAAGGGTTATAAAAATGATTTGCAACCCCCAACTTGTAGCTTTTTAGCCTATGACACCTTGGTCTGCCACATGACAACCCGCCTGCGCGAAAGGGTGTAAGACCTTGAAGGTTGGCTACAAGAAGTTAGGGGTTGAAAATCATTTTGGACCCTTGTTGGAAAACTAACATCAGCATTTTCTTCTACACTTTTTTTTTTATCCTCGTAGCACCAACCCTTATGAAATTACAGGAGGAAATAGTGGCCAGAAAATGAAATTTTATTTTCCTTATATGTCTGGACGAAATATGTCTTTCACCTTCTAGCTTGCCAATAGGATTTTTTAAAATTTTGAACCAATTTATTGCAGTTACTTTATTGAATTATCCATAATTTTATCACGTTTGTATTAGTCAGGAGGTTATTGCGTACATAGAATGCTTTAAATACGACACACCGATAAAATAATCAAATATATGTTAATAAAAAATTACCAAAAATCAACACAAAAATATACCAATGTTTTCTGCAGCAACTGTGAATTGCAAACTATCGTCCGATTTTCGAGTACAACTTAGGTGACTACCCATGCTGGTCACAAGTTTCAGAATTTGACTTGCAGCTCTAGTTTGATGAATCTGAAAATTATTCCCATTTTAAAATCTAAACAGTATTTCATACATTCAAACGAAATAGTGTCAAATATAATTGTTCACTGTTCTGAAACTGATAAATAATATTTTTTCTTTTGGGGAATGTCTCAAGTGAATTTAGAGCATCTGTGTTAATTTATTATGAGATATTGGCAAATGTATGCACCGAAAGAAAAAAATAGGATTAATGCTAATGCGTTATCGAAAGTCACATTCACGAGTATGTATTTGTTTGAGCGGCAAAGATAAAACGTAAAACGCAGACTGTAGAAATATTTTCTTAAAATTAAATATATAATTTTAAAAATATAAAGAATTTTTATACATCGAAGAATGTTTCCACGGGGGCTCCTCAGATATGGGGATGAGAAGCTTTCGGCATTGTGGTCGGTTCTCGTCACGCTGGGGGGTATAGAAGTGGTATGGGTTTGGCTATCCCCTATCAATTACGAAACGTACCTCCTAAAGGTCCTTTCCGACGGCCCAATGCCTTTACGGACATGGTCGTAAATATGCCATATGCCCCATTGTAGGACCACTCTCGCCTTTGGACATCGATTGGAAGCTTCCCACAATCTTTCGGTTAAATGAACAGACATCAAAGAACCCTGAAAACTTACAAGTGTGGGGAAAGAGGGCAACCCTTCCCGTCGGAACCGTGCATAAGGGAGGGTTTGTATCCTGGCCCATGATGGCCCATAGAACTCAACCATAGTTACCGCCAATGCTATCGCGGCGTTCTTGTCATTCAGACTTTTTCTGTGTGTCTCAGGACAGATTGGAGTATTCGATTGTGATGATTCATGTTTGCAATAAACTACTCAAATATTCACTTTTAATCTTCAAAATAAAGCTTAAACTTTTCTTAGTACAGTACCGCAATACTTTTGTTTACCTTTCGGTAATTCTTTCATTCAGCTACCCGGATACTAAATCAAAACATTAGGTACGTTGTGGCTGCAATCATTTATTGATTAATTATTGATACTCGCAATTCAATATACAGGTTTTTACTTACATTGGAAGTAAATAAATAATGGCGAAGCTAATAAGCCATTCCATCGTCGATGATAGGATATACCTCATTGCGAGAGAACTGTCGAGTAGTCGAGTAATTATTTGTCGATGATAGGATATACCTCATTGCGAGAGAACTGTGCTAGGAAAACTCGTAACGGAGAATATTTTGTGATGTTCACTGTTCTTGTGCAATTATTTGCTGTTGTCCGGTAATTCAAGCGTTCAGCATATTTAAGCAGAATGGTTATTCATTTTTTATTATCACTTTTTAAACTCTTACTAAATATTATTGTAATTCTAGAGAATGATATTTTTTTATTGCAAATAAATGCTTTGAAGTAGGGTAGGAAGACCGTTTTCTTTCACCAGTTCCTGTCAAGCAAAATACATTATGATTCTGATAAAAAACGATTATAGAATTTTATATTTTTATATAATGCAATTGTCTAGAACGAATACTTCATGCTTAAAAATAATATCGGGAAGTAATAACTTTCTTTTAAACTATAAAATTACCAAGTAATTCAGAAAATTTGACTATATATCTAATTTTAGGCTCCAAGATTCGAGATTGTTATTGCAAATGCGCAAATATTTTTTTTCCTTATCAAGTTGTGTAAAATGTTTACAATTTATAAACAATATAATTTCCATAAGAATCATGTTATTTTTAGTATTAAAGTGTTTTATTGTGAAATATCATGGCAGATGAGCTTTAATAAATGTAATTATAATTAAACGGAATATGGTGCATATTTATATTCCAAAATCAATTTTATTTGCCATATGAACCTATATATACCATATGGCCTGTTTGCCATATGGCACCTAAGGGTTGCATCTCTGCTTATTTAGTTTAAAATCTCAGTCATGTTGAAACAAGCCTAAAATATTCATAGGTTTGCAATATAACTCTCAACAATAATTGTAATATTAAAAGATCACTTACTTCAGGCAGAACTTCCCACGCTCTTTTAATTTCAGCTCTGAGCATGTTACTCATGGATGCCACCATAGATTCAGTAAAATTGTATGATAATGGTTTCTCTTGTTTTCCTTTCACTTCATTATCTTTATCTCCTGTTTGTGAGAAGTACAAGGCAAGGATTTTTGTGGAAAGGTCAACCAATGCTGTTATATCTCCATGTGACATAACTTGATGTTTTGTTTCGTTAGCCAATCTCTCAGATATCGAAATAGCATCTGCACCTTCTTTGACCTAAATATAGTGTAAAAATACTTCGTATACATAATTTTTTTATATAAGTAATAATTTACAAAACGCTTAGTTGTTAATTGCTAAATGATGTTTATTGTTTTCATTAATTTCCTTCTAGATCATTTAGGATGTTCATAAAGACGTAAGCGCCTCGTTACTGTATGTACAACGAATGTTTACACTTTGTAAGAAGTATTTCGGAGCTGTATAATCAATGTTTAAAATGCAAAAGCTTTATGCATTAAATCTGTTTTCTTTTTTTTTCTCTGCGTCGTGATTTCCATGATAGAAGAGCTTTTCGTTAAATTTCCAGGGGTATTGATTTTCAGTCCCTTTCTACTACTTTCCAGAGTCCATCAATATTGATGAGTTTGAGCTTAGAAAGAGTTCTTTCATCAAATAAAAGGCATAATACAACAAATGTTAAATGTTAAGATACTCGCAAAAATATGGCGATATATATATATGCAATATCTATATCACTTTTACTTTTTTCAAGGAATGCAGTGGTATTTCATCAAGACAAAGGTACAGTATAGCTTTGTCTTGATGAAGTTTTACTCTTTGAAAGTTATTGGGATAAAGAAATAGAATTTCTTCTATAAACATCGGACGTAAAGCTATTCCCTGACGCTGAGTTGATTTTTTCCACTTTTCTTATTTTTAATTTCCTATCGTTGGAGAATTGCAATAAGGGGTTATGATTGTCGCAATCATAACCCCTTATAGAAACTTTTTTTGCATTGACGGAACCAGAATTGCATAATTTTTCTCTTCGTTTTTGATAGTAACTAGATCTTTGATTGCAGTCATTTACGTAATACATGTTTCACCAAGAATCACAATGCTTTTTATTTTTTGTCCTGTTAAATATTTTTCATACAGATTCGGCAAACTGTTCTGCGCCCAATTACATGCCCAGCTAGCCTAAAGCATAGAAGCTAGTAGCTAATTAAGCTAGATGAAGTGAATTTTAAGCTAGATGAAGCCTTAAAGCTAGTAAATTTTAAGATTTAAGCTTTTTTAAATTAAAAATCTTGGCTTATCATTTTATTTACGGCTGCTACGGATGTATTTAAAGTCTTCGCAACTGATTACGTAATTGAACTTTCTCTTGTTACCAGCGAATTTTTTATGAATATTTGAAACACTATGTACCTTTTTTTTTCAGGGTTTTCATTTGGAATTTTCCTTTCATGTAGAAATAATAATAATGACGATTTTGCATCTTTTCGATTAATAATGTTGCTTATTTTACACTATCAAATTTTAATATCATGCGTTTTGGAACATTTTTATATTATGGATTAGGAAAATTTCTCTTGGTAAAGCACAATGTAAAGCACTTGTTTACATGCGATATTTTAAAAGAAGAATAAATTTAAAAGTAGTTAACAATACTTCTGATTTCAAATAATAAGCTGCTGTCAGAAATTTTTATGCCCCAAAATTTATTTTATAAAAATTCCTAATCAAAATCGTTCTAAAAATGTGTAAATGTCTTCTACATTTTTAAAATACTGGCTAATCCCTTCGCATCAAATGACAAAATATTCCATGGAAGTTACCTGAGCTATATCACGGATAGCTGAAATGCATCGTCAAAAAATATTTTCTTAATACCTTTTGTTAGGGACACAAGCTTATTCTTGGCAAGGGACATATAAATGTCCTGGAAGCCAGTTCAAAGCGGCATCATGAAAACCAGTAATGTATTTTTGTCACAAATATTGAAAGAAGAGTAGTTTTATAAAGGCATGAAGATCAAAATAAACTAAAAAGTTAGTTTATTAGAACTTAGGAGTTGTAGCGATCGTTCTATTTCTCTCGGAGAGAGCGTGCCAAATTGTGACGTGTGTTTTATCTTCGTTAATCATCAAATGGCCTTGAGGCGCAGCATGACTCAGTACTCATGCCTCTTAGAGAGCGCGTAGGAATACAGGAGAGTAGCTCCCGGCTACAAGGCGCGCGACGTTGTTGTGTGGGGAATAAAGATATATTTTTGATAGTAAAATGTAGAGTGATTGCTTCCAAACCCTTACATGGAATCAGATGATGGCAAATAATATTATGGATTAATAAATCTTCATCAAAGTCAATAAACTATTTTTAGAAAACAAGCGTCTAGAGTTTTCATTAAAGAGAATTCCACATTAATTTTTCCGAAAATCATATTGAACATATGATGTACTACATTTAATGAGCCTGCATATTAACTATTATATACAAATCAGTTGTACCGAAAAATTTGACAATGTAACTTACATCGTCTTCTAAGTTCGTAATCCAAATGTGCTTACAATCTTGGATATGAGGTCTTGAAGGAGTATAATGTAGTGTTTCTTCATTACATGTCCACTGCGCATAACCTAAAAAGAATTTTGTGCGAGATCAGACTGACTCATTTAATGCAAATTTAAAGAAAAAAAATATTAGTTATTATTATTATTAAATTATAGTTTTAAAACAATGCCATTGAAATAAGATGCTTTGATATCATAGCTTACTTTCTCAGAAAGAAATCGGTTGTCACATTTATCACAGTTTCAGGAAGTTTGAATTTACACTAATAACTAAAAGCTTTTCTAATAATTATGAAGGCCATAAATGTTATTTTATATTTCAAAACTCATTTACACTTTTTTTTAATAGACTCCCGTTTTCTACAAAAGCAAAATTCACTATTATTGTGTGTGTACTGCCATTATATCAATCATGTCATCCTTTTATGAAACATATGCTGTTTTAATAATGGGAATATGATATTTGGAAAAGAGAATTTCTGAGCCGAGTAAGCAGTTTCTCTTGGAAGGTGCAGTATTGATTATGTGGTTGTTTTGCCCACTTCTCCGTGATGGGGTTTACTTCCACCATAAGGGCTATTTTTTTTTTAACTTACCCCAATACTTGTGTTATTATCGTGGGAATCTTGTCTTTCATTGCTCAGATTCCCAAGCAGGGCGAGAGATTCTTTTATGGTTTATGCATTTCCCGAACTTCTTTTACATGAGGCCACAGTGGTCTAGAAGTACGCTATCCGACTTTGGTATTACATATAACCAAGAGTTTTAGACACAGTTCTACAGAAGATCCGATATTTGTTTTGAAACCTCTCAATGATGGAGCTTATTTCCACTAAAAGAGCAGGTGGGGCTAATTTTTTTAACCAGTCACAATACTTGGGTTGTTATTATGGGATGTTTATATTTCAGCACTCAGATTCCCAAATAGGGCGATTAATTCTTTTATGATTCATGCATTTACCTAACTTCTTTTATATGAGGCAATTGTGGCCTGGAAGTAAGGCTTCGGGATTACTTATAACTAATAGTTTTAGACACAATTCCACAAAAAATCCAATATGTACTTTTGCCTGATAAAATTTGCTGTCGAAGGTCAGACATAGGTCTGCTATGTCCAAGGTTAAAATTAGAAATCTTGTGCGGTTCCTACAAGAGAACGAGGAATTGATTTCTCCAGACCCAAGCCCAGTATACATTTTCGTTTCATTTCTCAACCAAGCTCTTTTCCAGAATATATTTACTTCAATAGATTTCATTTACTCATGCTCCCCACCGAACACCTCTTTCATCATTATAATATTTTATAGTTACTTTTTATGTGTATTGGTGTTTTTTATGTCTTTTTATGTGTTTTTTGTCTTTTTATGTGTATTTCTTTTATCTTAATAAATACTCCCACGTATATCCTTTCAACCGACAGGGAATCCTAGAGATTCCAAGTTCGGGGATATTCTGTGGCGAAAGAAAGAAAGACATAGGTCTGCTAGGATTTTGTACTGTGGTGTGTACACTCAAGTGTGGAACTCGTTGTTAGATCATAGTTGAAACTCACTATGACAAATATCAGTAATCACAATCTAAATAATAAAATAGCTCACATGTAATTTTAGAAAAGGTGTTATTATAACTAATACAATAAACTCTTCTTCTATATATGCAAAACATGGTATTTGAAATTATGATAGTGGATTTTTTTTAATGAATAAGACCATGGCAAAAACCTAGCTCCCTACCTGTCATCCCTTCGGGGCAACTTTTATTAACTGTTTCTCCTGGGGCAGCATCGGGCCAGTAAATTCCAGCTTCAAACCTTCCATGACAAAATCTAGACAGCTTTGTAGTAATAGTCCTATTGGAATAAAAAAATGACAATCAGTTTCCTTTATTTTTTTTTTTTGATGAACAAGAATTTGATGAACAAGAAATATTTATGTATATTCATAAAAATTGATATCTCATTTCAAAACTTCTAATAAAAATACAATTTTAAAAGTATTTTCTGAACTATATACCTCATTAATTTCGAAATCCTTTTAAAATTTAATTTTAAAAAATGTGAAGGTTGTATTTTTTATATAAAGAGCAACTTTCTAAGTTACAAAAAATACATTATTTCCCCCAAAAATAACAATAATCTAATCCCAGTAATGTCACAGCTTTTTAGAAATAGATGAATTTCAATGTACAGATGAAGACGAATATTGTAGATTCCCTAAAAGAAAAGAAAATTGGAATCATTTCAAGATCACATGACTATTTACTGCGCAACTTGCAGGAAAAAGTGACGTCACCGCACAGCACATGCTCAGTGTATGGTGAGTTGTTATGTGATAGTGACGTCAAGTGAGTTGTTGATTCCATTGCAATAGATGATTCTTAAAAAACAAACAAACAAACAAAAAACATAAGATTTATTATTTCTAAAAGCAAAAAATTGTCTTATTTGCCCTGTTACAAAAGATATCATATTTTGAAGCAAAAACAAATAATGTAACAATTACTGTTATATCAATATGTCACAACATGTCACTTCCCCCCCTCCCCCCCCAAATGTGTTGATACAAAGCGCTTCACAATATTTTATACATTTGCTTCCTTACATTTACTCTTAAACTGTTGTATATCACATGTGATTTTTATATGTTGTTACAAAATGTCGTATATTTTACAAGGTATGGTTTTTGATATGCGACATTTGATAGAACAACGAATATACATTTGGCTTTCAATTCGAAAATTTAAGAACTTAATATCTGTTTTCTTTTATACGTGAAAATAAAACGAAAAAAAACTTTCTTACTGATGCGACTCCTCGTTAGGAGGGGAACTTGTAGTCACTCGATTCGGTACTGTTGTAAAATGAGTTGTTTCCGAAGTCCAATGGGAGCTTTCTGCTGGCTTCAGGGTCTTGCCTGAAATATATAAAAATCTAGTTGCAAAACTTCAGAAATGCACTGTTAAGCACTTTCTTTGTTTTCATAATATTTAAATAAAATATTTTGTTAGAAAACTCAAATGAAGTGCAGTATAATTTCAAAAATTTAAATTATATTTGTATTTTATTTTTACTAATATTTTGAGATTGTTTATATACAGACTTATACAGAGTATCTACTGTCTACGTGTCTCAACAATCAACTTCTATGCCATTGGAGGTAGGCTTACACTTCCAACTGGAAAAATGCTTTATATGAAATAAATAATTATATTTTGATGTCTGAATCATTAAGTGCAATGCTAAAAAATTACGAAATCTAAATTTTTATATAGTTCTCCTACCCTATTAATTTCAATTTTAGAAAAATATTCTTTACCAATAATATTTTAAGAAAAAAGCCCCATTTTTTCTGCTTTTAAAAGTGACCGAGTTATGAAATTTTAAATGTAGACATTTTAGATGATATTAAAAGACCTGAGACATACAGAAATCTGGGTGAAAAGACATTGCAAATGAAAAAATATTTTATTAAACTTTGATAAAATATAACAATCAAGCTAGTTTACTTTATTATTTTTGCATCTTAATAATCAATAATCATTCAGAAATATGTGTCGCAAAAGTTTTTTTTTATACTTTGTAACCTTGTCTGGGGATAGTGGTCCTTTTTGGATTGATCTGTTCAAGGTTCATGTTTTCATCTATTGTGATTATGAGTTTAGTCGTGTAATTTAATTAATTATTACAGATTACATCGTTCATCGTATGTCTTTCTGACTGTATGAAGTGGATGATATCCATTAATTGTAAAATAATAAATGTGCATCATATTTTCAAGAAATTAAAAAAAACTAAATTATAAATAAATAATAAACATAAATCAAAATAATAAAAATAATTCTGATTGCAATTATTTTCATATGGCGCTTTTATTGAGATATCTATAAAAAACAAGAACATCGAATGATTGTTGAAGAATTAAGCTAAACAAAGAGTATTTGCGATGGATGTAGCAATATGGCTAATTTACGCTAACGAGCCACACCAATTAAATTCTGAAATCCAATGTACATCTGGCAAGAGAAAAAAGGCTTGACGTCCCCACATATCATGATACAGCATGCAATTGAATGTTAAATGCCACACAAAGTGATTTGTATCACGTGATTATGGAGTCACTTGAACTGACCATTTTGAGTCATTATCAGATTGTTAGAATGAAACCAAAGATGG
>JAPMOR010013418.1:502876-520843 GCA_026543865.1 Argiope aurantia
TCATAAATATATTAATTACCTAGAATCTAAATTTCGTTGACAATCAACACATCCGTTGCATTGTACTGCGTATACTTGCAGAACAAGTGGGCCATTCTTCATGGTAGAGACATCACCATTATGGAAGAAGCAATGCAAATGTTTCATAAAGTGTTATGCTACTTTAAAAGAAAGAAACGACGTCCCCTCCCCGTCCCATTACTTCTTCATATGGCGGCTGCAATGTAAAGACTCATTACAGATTTTGACTGTAAAAAAAGTTACCCTTTTCCTGACAGAGGGGCCTCATCCAATCTGGTTTCAAAATATTTTTGCAAATTTAAGGCTTGCTATTCTGGTGAGAGGATCCAAGAAAACATTCGTCACTACTTAGGTTTTATTATTGTCTTCATCGTTCTTCAATACGAGGATACAGAAGAGAGTGCCTCGTTAAAACAAGTATCTCGGCACGAATTACGATTATGTTTAAATATAGACCAAGGTAGGTAACTCAGTAGCAATAAATTATTTTGTTGCAATACGTTTCATGGTCTTTTAATAGGTACATTGAACTTACTTTCTAAATATCTTAAATATTTAACAACGATATATACCTGGATTCCTTATAGTTTTTTTGGGTCATGTATGAATAGTTTTAGTAGTAGCTA
Organism: Argiope aurantia; assembly: GCA_026543865.1. Lineage (NCBI taxonomy): Eukaryota > Metazoa > Arthropoda > Arachnida > Araneae > Araneidae > Argiope > Argiope aurantia. Next base: position 503,524 of record JAPMOR010013418.1, read on the forward strand.
TATAGAGACAGTCGTTAAGATAGATTTATTAACTTGTTAATTTTTTGTTAGTATTTAACAGAATCCATTCATAGCATTCAACTGTTGTTACAAACAGTGTCAATGTATTTCATTGCCTTTATAATTCATTAGTTCGATTTCAATTTACGGAATATATTAAGAAATTAAACTCAACTTCACTACTTTCATTATTAAGAATTTCTCTTCAATCAAATAAAGTTAAGCATGAATTACTTTACCTGAAAATCATACTTAATATCTGAGGTGCTTGGAGCAGGATATACAACAAGAAACTTGCATCCTTCATCCAATTCTTCAGATGCCTCTTCAACTTTAGCTTGTAACCAATCCGGGAATGGACGATTTGTTGAAGTCCAGCGATTAACCATTACGGATCCTTTATTTCCCGTCTTGGGACATTTAGTCCCACTTGTCCAAACTGTTCTGGGTAGTGCTGAGATCATAACAAGAGAAAATGTATGCAACCAAATATGGGTTCTAATGATATCATCACATCATCATCAACAACAACAACCAAAAGATAAATACATTTTGGGTGAAGTTTGAATGTAGGTAGTTATGCAATTTAAGATAAATAAATATGTCAAGAAAGGACAGTTTAGACCAAGGTTAATAATTAAGTCGATCGCGATCGACCGGTGGAGCACTATTAATCCTTTTGGGGTGATTGCCTTTACTAAGACTCGCATATTAAATTAACATATTTATTTTAAAATATATATTCTCTGTTTCTTTTGAGGAAAACAAGGCTTTTCTCCTTCAAAATGAAATAATTTTAAAAGCATGTAGTTCAGAGCCGAAGAATAACTTTTGGAAACTAATGGACGAATTATAAAGTATCCTAATTTTAAAAAAAGTTGCAAATCATTTTACGTCGCTCTTTGGCTCTACTTACCTGTGTGAATCTACATTTTCAATGATAAATATAATTAAGACAGCATATCGCTCCCGTCTCACATACGAACACTTAGAATCCAATGCAATATTAGCAGTTAGTAATTATAAACTAAGATATTCAAGATTTAGTGGAAAGTATGCAGACTAAGTCTTCTACTAACTCTAACTACGAGAACTAACTTTAGACGAAAATGATTTATTTTTAATGTATTTTGAATTGTTTGATATTAAACGCATTATTTGATATTATTATATTTATGGTTATTATTATTAAGTTTGTATCTTGTTGTTATTATTATATTTGTGGTTATACAGTTTAAGTACATTTTCCGTATTTATGATTAAGTTATAATAAATATTGAAGAACTATTTTTTTTAGCTCATCACACCTCTGCGCTACTGGGTGGACCGTAACACCTTGAAAAAATGTGAAGTAGCCCGTATCCAGTAAAAGTCTTCCCACCCTTGGTTTAGAACAATTAATGATATATCCCAATAGATAATATTTGATAAAGCATCCCTGAAATCTCCAAGTGAAGCTCTATATAGGAGTTTACTCGATTGCTAATGCTATTGAGTTAATTCTATGTTGAATCTCGTTTTCGAGACACAAGAAGTTTTTCCCATTGCCTTTAAAGAAAGGCGTGGGAGAAACTTATTCACCAGAATTTATATGAATGAATTAATTAAAAAAAAAGAAGCTTCACGCATTCAAATGGGGACAGAATAAGCAGTAGATCACTCAGCCACCGCTGAACTGCGTAGTATTAATAGAGTTGTGGATGACCGACCGGTGAATATTCCACCACTGAGTAGCTAGCTAAACGTCCCACCTCTTCAAGTTCGACTATTTGAATGGGGATTTGTAATAAATACAGAGTAATTGCAAAGTAATAACCCGGTTTTAACTCACTATATTTCTAGAAGTATTTCATTTATGAAAATAAAGAATTGTAAGAATTGAAACATTTCAATTAATTTCCTGTTTATCTCAAAAATGGATTTTTTTTTAAATTCTTCCTTTTGGTGGGTAACACACATCTTTACTGTCGCCCCATTCTACCTTCAGGCGTTCAAGAGAACTCAGTAAAAGTGTTAATAACCATTCTAGCGTCTCTTAATGCAACTTCCTTCATCATAATGTTGAATGGTAGAATGCACTTGGGGTTTCATATGGAAAAAGTAGAAGTTTGGGAGTAAAAATTTAACATATTCTTTACCCAATTACACCGAAGAGTATTATTAATATTTTTTTAAAGTTACATAATTCCAAATACTGAATTTTTTTGTAAATCTCCTATATATGTACGAGTATGGGCACCAGCATTTTATCTCTTTGGTTTAGATCAGAATGAAAATTCAATGTGATATTTTTATAGTCATTATATGAAATTTTCAGTCTTTTTTAAAAAGAATCAGAACATTGCGTTGCTTCAAAAATATCGTAAGTAAATAAAACATGCTGTAATTTTCATATTATACTTTCATTATTCAGATTTTCAGTGTTTTTGCAAAATAATTAGATTAAAAAAAGAAACAAGTCGAGTTGTAGTCACAATTCTTAAGCTCCGCTCAGGTTAGAAGCAATAAAAGCAATTTAAACTTAAAAGTTAAAAAATAAATTAAATTTTTAAAATAAATTTGACCAGAGGAATTAAATGTTTTGCTTAAAATGTTTCTATAATTATATTTAAAGCTGAAATATCATAAAATGGAGAAATTTAATAAAAGCACTAATAAGTAAAATTACTTGCTCAATTGAAATGAATCTTTTTTAACACAAATTGTAAATTAAATTATGGCAAAGCGTGTATTTATCAGAAAAACATTTTGATTATTATCTGTTCTTACTGTTCAATCTAAAAAAGCACTATTAATCCTTTAGTCGCAATATCTAATAGATATGTATAAAATTTCCATCTATTGGATGTTTTAACTCATTATTCCAATTAGAATATTTTGTACATAATACTAATTAAATCTAATAATTGTTGTTATAAAAAGAAATTATCGAATCCAGATGAAAGTGCCACAAAATATATTTTATTTATAAATTCGGTCTATTTCAGAATGAAACAATTGCGATTAACACAGAATTAATGCTCTAACTTCACAGAATTCAATAAAAGTAAATACATACATGAAGCATCTTTTGAATATTGCTGGGGTTCCTGTAACATTTTGGAGAGTCTTCCAATATCGTCTTCATCTTGAATTCGAAATATATCTACAGCAAACGGCCAATCTGGGTACCGTCCTTGACATCTTTGTCTAACAGCAGCCCAACCAGAAGCCCGGAGTTCTACTGTATAGCAAGAATTTCGAATGCAGATATTGGTTTCGCAACATTCATCCCATTTGCGTTTTATATCTTGAAGTTCTATAAGAAGGAAAATCTTTGAAAATCTTTACCTAGATATATTTTTAAATAGATTTTTATTTCCAGGCGTAGAAAGTAATTGTAATTGAATAGTAATTCTGAAATCTTAAAAATTAAAGTAAACAGCTTAAGCTATAAAAATTCCAGCAGTTTTTTAAATAATAGAATCAATTATCATCTTCCGATAAAATAACGACAATAATTATTAATTAAATGAAAAAAATGATGATAATAATGATGAAATAACGACAATATTCATGAATTAAACGAAAAAAAAAAAAAAGGTTGATAGTGCATTTATCGTCTAAGATGTGAAAAAAATTATAAAAACCGATCAAAATTTCACAAGATAATAATCAACTAAAGTCCTTGCCAATATAAAAGTACTGATAGGAACGGTATTGAAATGAATTTTTATTATGTATCTCAATAATAAAAATATATTTTGATTTAGTTAGAGAAAGTTATTACAACGGTATATAAAACCTTTGAAGAAAAAAACTGTTTGGTTTGGTTTTGGTAATTAAATTTTACATTCACGTCCTTAAACTGAGGGTATTTAACGATAAAAAAAAGATTCAAATTTAAGTAAAAGTTCGTAATAAAATAAAACTGCACATGGTTTCTGGAATGACATGCTTGTTTTTCAAATTGATATGACCCATTAAATGGTAAAGAACTACTGAAGACAGCGTTTCTCAACCTTTCAGCATTTGCGGCCCAGTTTTCAATCATAATTTTCATCGCGTCCCACGCTTACAATAAAATGTATACAACAATAATGTATATTGAGTATTTTGGATTCTGTTTTTAAATTATTTTTAACTAACTGCCGAAACAAGAGTAAAAGCGAGCCAACGTTGGCGAGAAACCACATCTGGCATTTTGCAAAGTGGGCAGTGAATAGATGAAGTGAATGAAAACGGGGAAAATTTAAATATTATATTTGAAATGAAAGCTAAACGGGGAGATAACGTTAAAAGAGTATGAAAGTAGAAAATTCGTTAATGAAAGTTAACCAAGACGTGGTGAGCAAAATTTAGAAACTGGGAATACATTTTTTCGAATAATAAAAGAAATAAAACAGAAGCGTGATTAAACAAAAGAGAAAAAATAAACAATGTTTGTGGAAGGGAATCCACACGACCAATGCCGTCTCGAGCATATGCGAAGTAAATGTTTTCTCATAGGAAGAAAGAAAATGTTCGATAACGCAAGTTTCAAATCCAGCCAGTCTCATTCGAGTCGATCTTTTTATCGCTATTGAATCTATCATGAAAGTGTATGTTATATATGTTTTCGTGTTAATTGCAATTCACCATATTAAATATTCACGGCAGCAGATTTATACAGACTCGTGGATAAATTTTAAGCGGAAGTAAACAAGCATTAGAGATAATCAAGCATCAACAAGTACACAGACGAGGAAAATAAAATCAAGAAAATATCCAAGAAAGTAAATGAAGAAGAAAGTCCCCTGTGTATCATTTGCTCAAAAATGTTGACCGCAGACAGCATAAAACCTAATAAACTTAAACGACATTTGGGAACGCTTTATAGTGAGTACGTCAGCAAACCCAGAAAATTCTTCGAATTAAAATTAAAATCATATAAAAAGCAAAAATCATTTTTAAAGAAAGTTTGTCTGTGAATAAAAATGCTTTAACTGCATCTTACAAAGTTCATATAAAATAGCCGGATGTAAAAAACTTCACACCATTCGTGAAGAGCAGTAATTGAGATTACAGAAGCTATGTTGGGAGATAATTTTTCAAAACATTTGCAGTCCATACCTCTTTCAAATGATACTGTTGCTCGTCGAATTAGCGATATAGCTGAAGATGTACAGTGTAAGCTTTTCTCGAAGTTGCGTGACAAATTGTTTTCAACACAACTTGACGAAGCAACAGATAGTAATAAAGATGCTCATTTAATTGCCTATGTTCGAATTTGTGATAATATGTCAGTTGTAGAAGAACTACTTTTCTGCAAACCAATAGAACTCAAAACAACAGTGCTCGCATTATTTGCTATTTTAAATGATTTTATGAACGAGGCAAACATAGAATGGAAAAATTGCATCGGAATATGCACCGATGCTGCTCGTTCAATGCCCGGAAGATTCCAAGGTATACAAGCACTTGTAAAACAAAAATCGCCTCAGTGCACACATTGTATGATCCACAGAGAAGCTTTGGCTTCGAAAGAAATGAGTTCTGGTCTGAATATTGTGTTAACTACGTTTGTAACCGTAGTAAATTATATAAGAATGAGACCCCCGAAATCGAGAACCTTTTCCACACTTTGTAAAGACAAGGGTTCAATACATTCTACGTTACTATTTTATTGCGAGGCAAGATGGTCATCAAGTGGGAAATTTTTGCAACGTGTTTATGAAATAAGAGAAGAAATCGCCATTCTCCTAGAAGCAGAAAATAGACCGGAGGCCGAGAATTTTCGTGATGGTTTATTTGTGATGAAATTGAGGTGCTGGTCGACATATTCGAGAAATTAAATAACTTGAATCCTCAATTCCGAGGTGCAAATACACATATGTTGGATACGAATGATAAAGTTAATGTTTTTTTGTAGAAAATTGGAATTGTGGAGCAGAAATTTAAAGCAAAAAACCTAACAATGTTTACAAATGTGGATGATTGTACTAAAACTTACAAGGCTGAAAAAGATCATGTAAAAGTTATTTTTGTAACCACTGAAAATCATTTAGCCATGCTGGCAAAGAATTTTAAAAAGTATTTTCATGTTGACGACAAACTGATAAAAAAGGAGTAAGGATGATTTTTCTGCGCTAAAAACAAGGGCATTTCACATTCTATTACCATTCAACATCCTACCTTTGTGAAACTGAATTTTCTGCTGTGGCTCCTTTGAAGACAAAATATAAAACAGAACTAAGAGTAGCTATTTCTAATATTAAGTCTTCCTTCGAGAAATTTCGCTCTGCAAGATAGCCCCAAAGGAAGTGACTAATAATTATTAAATTAGTTTTTAATTTAGTATAATTTTATTAAGTAAGTTTAGTCGAAATGTATTTTGTTTTCTATATGTATGTGTCCTTTCCTTTCAGTCAGTTAATCAATTTTTTAAAATATTTTCTTTTGAATATCTCGCCCCCCCCTCTTGTGTGCTCTCGCCCCCTTAGGGGGGCGCGCCCCACAGGTTGAGAATCGCTGACTTAAGAGACAGGGAAATTGTTGGATTATGTAAAGAATATCCTTGGTAGGATATGCTGTAGTTAAAAACTAGTACGTAAGCTGGAGTTACCAAATAGGACTAGCTATAACTCAAAGAAAAAGAGCCCATGAGCGATTCGTTACCTGGCAAAATAGTAGATTGGTTAGAAGATGCCCAGATGTACGTGGAAGTATCCCAGAAATTGGGATTGGCATAGAGTGTCATAACTAAGTTATGGCAGTGATACTAAAAGGCAGAAAATGTAAGAAGAAGGAAGATCATTTCCTGATTACAAGGTCTCAAGACGATTGGTATTTGGTATCAGTGTTCAAAGAAAAAGAGATTTACAGAAGATCAGCCCTGACAGCTACCTGATCCGCGGGTATCAAAGTTAAGAGACAAAACAACTATAGACAATTGGGAGAGTTTTATCCATATGCTCACAGACACGTCAGATGTACTCAACTTCCTGCTGCTGACTGCCGCAGGTTGCAGATTCAAATTGTGTCTCAAAATAACTGCGTATCATTGTCACAGATATTAATACTTTTGAGAGAAACGAGGTTTAAAAATGAAATGACCAGTTTGGGAACCGTTATTGCAAAGAATTTATTTGTTGGAGACAAGTTCGACGCCATTTCAAAAGGCGTTTAATTCAAGTCAGATAAAAACAATGATTATGTAAAAAAAAGCTTCATTTTTTTAAAATCATAAAACAATAATTAAATACAAAGATTTGCAACAAAATAATCTTAAAACTTTTTGTAATGTTACACAAATCATTCCTTGCATAAAATAATTAGATTAATGTAATAATATGATTCAGACAAAATTCAGTTACTTCTTAAACTAAGTAATAGTTCATTGCAACCTCAACACAAGGGAATGAAATATTTCCCTGATAAAAACAGAGTATCCCAAATACAGCATCCATATTTGAATATCTATTATATAAATATTTAATATTTAAAATAAAGGTTTTTATAATTTAAATTAATTTAGACTAATGCACACATTTTTCAGCTGCAAGGAAGTTTTGTAATTGTAATGTTATTTATCTCTGATGGAAAAATCAACTGATGGAACTAGTTCAACCGCTCTAAGCATATTGCTTTTGAGCATGCTCTCAACTTATTCATGCTTTTAATGATGCATTCAACTCACAGTTTGAAGTTATTATTAAAGCAACGAATAAAACTTTTTAGCTGTCGTTACAAAATAATCAATTGAAAAGAGATCCGGTGAGGATGAGAGAAATTCAGTGTTACCTCATTGTTCTAACAAATATGTTTATTAGAACTCTATCTAGATAAATTCTCATCTCTCAATGCTAATGCAGGCATGTTTCATCCTGGTAGATGCACCATTCAACATTTTCAAATATCAAAGTAAAGGGATGATTAAAAAATAAATGTTCTGTTAATCCGTACACTTACAAACTACCCTACTCATTTAAAATCCATAAATACATATACTGTTCCATGGTCAAGCAAGCATTATCCGTTGCCGAAGAGTTGTAATTATGACAAACGTTTGAGTATTATTTGTGAAAAGAGCTGTAATTATGACAAATGCTTGAGTATTATTTGTGAAAAAGCATCGTTTTTTTTAATAAAAAATTGCGATTGTGAAAAATAAAAAAAATCCTATTACTTAGTTAAAGCCATGACTTTGTTAGCAGTTCACAAGATTGTAACTCTGCGTTAATTGAGTTAGGTTATGATATACACTATGAATTACTATGCAGACCGTTATCAGTCAGATAAACCAAATGATACCTTTAAATAAAAGTATCAGTTGGTAAATCAAAACTACGTTTTTTCACCATAATAAAATTACTATGCTTGTAAATTTAATCACTCGTCAAATATTATTACAACATAGATATGAGGTGTTTCCGTGTTAAACATATTCACCAAATCTGCCACTATGCAACTACTTTATTTTTCGAAAAACTCTTTCTAATGGGGGAACTTTAATTTCTGATGAAGAAAATATCAACCACTTCTTGGAGCAGTTGTTCGCAGTAACGATAAAATATTTTTATGAGTGCGAATGTATGAAGTTGCCTGAATATAAAGATAAGAAATATCTTATTTAAAAAATCGCCTTTCATTTACACATACAGATAAAAAACGCACAGTCATTTTTATATAGTCCGGTGGATAATTATTAATCAAATTCGAAATAAACGGCATAGTTCCAAAAGAAATATTTAAATTTTGAAATAAGCTGCATTTTAAAGCAAGGAAATTCAATAAACATAAATTGTAGACCGAAGTGGATAATCAATATAAAATACTGTATGATTCCCTGACAAATCTTCGGTGCTAGAATCATACAAAAAAAAGGGCATGCTTTCACACATTAGAAAGCTGTACTCTTCTTGATATTGTACATTTCGAAATTTTTCTGCTTTTGGATTTTTAATCTAAACATTTTCTTATTTCAATATCTGTCTAAAATAAAGAATTTCATTATTTGATGCCTATTGGTTTTTAAGTTTGAGTATTTCTCCTAAAATATCGAAAAGAATTAACGGAAGAGAGCGTTTTACCTTTAACTGGTCATATCTTTGATCACTTCTTTTCTGGTGACAATGGGCCTCTGATTTTGAAAGTTTTTGTATTTAGTCCAAAGATGAACTACTAATTACTTAATTTCACTGGTTTCTATTTTAAAGAAATGGATACTTTGATGAATAAAAACGTTCATCTGATTTCATTACTAGCAAATCTTACAAGCATAAAATTTTGCCTCATAGCAGTTTTTGATACAAATAAAGGGAGATATGTATGCATACTATAAACAAACTAATAGCCTTAGTTTGTGTAAGCTCTGGTTTTGCTATTCCAAACCTAAAATGAATTATTGAGTTTTAAAAGTGAAGGTATACCATGCTGTACATTTGACCACCATTATTTCTTTGACATAAGAGGTACAATATTTGATATTTGAGGGGAACTAGAAATCATTTTTATCCAAGATCTTTTTCTCAGATTGTGAAGAAGATGGTAATTTTCATGTACCATCTATATTTGATCCCTGATCTATCGCCTTGGTTTAAGGTTTATTTTCATTCTAATTTGAAAAATCATTAGAATGGTGGGTAGGTAAACAGGTTTTGGGAGACAAAAGTAAATTAATTTTTTTAATTTCTATTTCGATTTGGAACTTTACTCTTTAAAGAAGATTAATTAAAATATTTCTGAGTTTTAAGAGTACTTCAATCTATAATTTGATATACAATATCGCGCAATACCTTAATTGTAAATCGTTTAATCTTTAGATTATTTTTAATCTACGATTCGTATTTTACGAAATTACTTTTCTACTTTTAGACTACTTTTTAATCTTCAATTTACTTCACAATACTACTTAACTTCAGTATTTAAGAGCTTTAACCGATCTTATCCGACCAATTATTGATAATTTGTTCTGTTATACCCTGACAAACACGAAACTCGTGTAATTATTCTTGTTATTTGGATGTCAAAAACTTGTACAATTATCATAATATTTTATCCTCACAACAATCATTGAAGGAATACGTTTCGACAGAAATATATTTGACCCATTTAAAACTTACTACAGTCACTCAGTGGAAAAAAAAAGTATATTTACTTCAAGTAATAGACATGGGCTACTAAACTGACTTCAAAGAATGTCCTGAAAGGGTTTAATGTTATACATTATAAGTTTTGATCTTTTAGAAAAGAATATTTTTACTAATGACGAGTTTCTGCCTTCACTTATAACTGACAAGCTAACAATTCAGCCATGTGTCATTCATGATTCAGTAACTATTCTTATTATTGGAAAGACAAAAGCTGGTGTAATTATCATGATATTTTATCCTCACAACAATCATCGAATGAATCCGTTTGACAGGAATGTATTTGACCCTTTTAAAACGTATTACTGCTAGGCAATAAAAAAAAGTATATTTACTTCAAGTAATAAACATAAACCAATTACCTTATGTGATGTAACTAAATTGAGGTACTAAATCTTTCAAAGTATATTATTGAAGGGTTTAATATTATAGGTTATAAGTTTTGATCTTTTCAAAAAGTATATTTTTACTAATGACGAGTTTCTGCCTTCACTTGTAATTGACAAGTTGATAATTCATTCTTATGGCATTCATGATTCAGCCATTGTAGATTCACCAACACAGAATCGGACCCATACTCTTGCCGATTTAAATGTACCATTGGCCTCCCCAGGGATATTCCCTGAAAATATGAGACATATCCCTAAGACTCAGCGAAAAATAGGAACGAGTAAGGAAAAAGCCGAAAGTTGAATGAAAGCTTATCATTGGCAATCCCAAAAAACTAGCCTTACAGGCAATGGGATCAAATGCTAGCACAACACTTAAAAAAAACCATAGAAAGGGACTGCTGCTAAAAAAAGTTTAAAAAAATAAATTCTGAAAATCGTGATTTTTTTTTTTTTTTGCAAATTATAAAGCTTAATAAAGATTTTCTCATTCATTAAATAGTAACCTAAGGGATATAGTTTAAAAGAAACGAACCTTTTAAAAATTACGAACTCTTGTAAATTACTTGTCTTTACGGATAAAAATTTGAGATTTAATCAAAAATAACTATCTTATTATTTTATGTGAATAAAATTCATTTTGCATTTCTGCTTTATTTTGATAATAAGTTCAAGTGAAGGTATAACACTATGTTGTACTTTTGACCCCTATATAAGGCTATTTTCAAATAATTAAAATATTAGAATTGAAAATTTTATTTAAAATATTATGATAAATGCAAAACCAGGAAAAATTAATATAAGCATTCGCAACAGAATTGTGAACTAACATACAAAGCCAATATATTGTTAATATGGAAAATCGGTCAAAGGTAATTGTGAATAGAACAAAACAGAATTGTGAACTTAAATGCAAAACAATAAATTATTAAGGCATACAACTGGATTAAAAGCATGAATTTGGATGAAAATTCGCAGTTTTTTCAAGAGTCAAAAAATAGATACGTTTTTGCTACCAGTGATATCTTTATTTTGTCTCTATGTCAATTAGAAGCCAAGTTATAGCAAACTATTGACATGTAAGTGATGCTGATTTATAAGCATTTAAATACTTTAAATGCATTTTCTGAAGAACGAGTTTTTTCGTAATTCTAACAGCACGAGTATAATTTTATCTCAAAAAATAATCAAGACATCTTAATGAAATTTATAATTAGCGCCCGTTATGTTATGCAGAATGTAATGAGTTATGGATTTGAGGTTGAATGCTCTAAAAAGGGATTTGTGATTGTTTAATGTAAATACTGTTGAAAAAAATTCCAAAATTTCATAGATAATTTCATATGTTACACAATTTTTATTTTTGAATATAATTCTTAGACAGTTATACTTTTATCTATGTTACAAAGGAAAATGAAAAACTATTGCAATTTTTTTTGTTTCCTAGTTTTTGTAAATTAATGCTAAAATTTGCATCAAAGCATGCTTTTTTCTTCAAAAGCTACATATATGTTTAAATAATTTCACTTTTATTCATTATTTTATCCTTATATTAATAAATAAATCATATAAATATTAATTTTTTAAAAAAAATCCCCTCCGAAATTAATTGGATACCTTAATATTGAAAGTCGGTCAAATGTACAACATTCTTCTCGATTTACTCAACTTATAATCTCCGAACCGCAAATTTTTTTATTTAAACTTCAACATATTCACGATTATATTTCAATACTGATTAAAATAATATTTAAAAATGACTTTCTTTCATATTAGTTAAGATTTTTGTATAGTTAATATTTTAAAAAATATCATTACAGTAAAATCTGAGTATTATTATATATATATAATAAATATTCTTTACATTCCTAATAAATATTCTTTATTCGATTTGAGCGACCATTTCTGAGTTTGAAAGCATTAATAAACTTTAGATGGATTTTTTTTTTGTAACACACATTTCTAAAATTATAGTAAAAATATTGGTGAAAAAACCTGACCCTTGCTAATTTTATGAAAATTATATAGTTAAATAAAAAATAAGAAAATTAATTACTAATTTATTAAAATTAAACAATTTTTTTTTCTTCTTTATTCTACTAAGTAGTTTCCATCGAACTCTCTTGCAGTGATATACCTGTTCATTGAAGCGAAATGTTTTTATAAACTACGAAATTTAAGTAATAGTTAAATTTACAATTATTAGTAACAGGTACAGATATTTTGATAAGAATATGCAAATACTTAGAATATTTATAATTTAAGAAAAAAAATATCAGCATATTCAACAGTCACTGCATTCAACAACAACAACGACAACAAAAAGCCTCTACCTTTATTTCATAGAGAAAAAGACGTTTCCCTCATATGATGTTGCGCAATGTCAAGTACTGTATATCGTTGTGATACTGAAATGCAGAAACTACGCTCAGTAAAACGTACGAAATTTTGACGCAACTCCTAGAACAGGGGTGGCGAACCTTTATGGATCAACGCGCCATTTTTTCTAAAGAAATGTTTAATGAGGTATAGTGTGCAGTCAAATAATTTTGACTCGTGATTATTGGGATAATAATAAAACAAAATAATAACAACTCAAAATTCTTTATTTACTAAGAAAAAAAAAAACATTTTGCACTCTATAGAAGTAAAGGTTTTAGTTATACGAGTAATTCAAATTAAAGTAATGTTAGTGTGACTTCTGTGGTTGCAGATTAGATGACAAATAACATATATTAGGATTGTAAGATGTTACTTTTCTTCGAATGCATACTGAATTGTAGTCATCTGTCAAACGGTTTCTAAGAGAGTCTTTAATGTTACTCACCTCTGACAATAATCACTCGCAGGTATAGGTAGATTAAACGATGGTTAAAATAGCATGAGCCAGATTTTCAAAACAGTTAAATGTGTCTGGAATCGAATTCCATGTTTCCAAAATTTCGTTACTGGCATTTTTTTTTATTTATATTGCTTTTTAATCTTTTTGTTTCAAGCAATTCCTTTTCCTTGTTTAAATAATTTTTAGGATCTATATTGAACTAGACTGGAAATCGATCAGTTGTATTTAAAATTCTTTAATTTCCAACTAATAGAATTGGGAATAATTCAATTTATCAAATGAAGTCACATCAGGGTACAGATAAACATGAGCGTTTCCGATAATTCTTTGAACAGAGAAAATCTCGTTGAAAATACATTGATTGAAGGATCAATTTCGGAAATAAATTCTTCAATAACTTTTTCTTCGTCTGGTTTCTCATGTACATTTAAATCTTTGATATATATATATATATATATATATATATATATATATATATATATATATTTCACATTTAGGAAGCACTTGTATTTCTTGTAATAATATCGTTCCTGAAAATATGCAGTCCAGCGTCAAAAGCGCGAATAAAATCCATCACGACGATAATTGTTTTATTTGTGCCTTGAAGCTTTACTTTCAATTCATTGAAATGTTGGCATATGTGTGCAAAAACATCAATTTTGAGACCCACATAGCATCTAATAACTGTGAGTATCGTTCAATTTCCCCCTCATTTTGCAGAAACAGTCTGATTTTTTCCAAGCAGTCAACAAATCTTTGAAGTACGTTCACGCAGCTGAACCAGCGAACAATATTATACATTAGTACGCCATTATACATTGAGTTGACTTCTGCACAAAGCCTCAATTAAAGTCTTTTCGCTTACTTTAAACCTATTCTATTATTATTAATTTCGCTTATTTCAAGCCTACATCAATATGAGGGTGGCTATTTTTGTGACTAACCATAGTCCATTATATTATCAAGATATGATTATATATCATTATATATCATGATATAAGAGATCCTTAGATATTATAAGATATCTTATCATGATATAAGAGATTCATTATATATCATTATATTGTGGCCATTATATTATAAAAAGATGTTAAACCACTCTTAGAACATAAGGCTTATTAGTGAATAATGCAGTGGAGTTCAAGAATCGAATGCCCTACGTCTGTTTGAAATAAACCAATGAAAACATTTTTTCACACTATATTTGCAGCACCATCAGTTACTGAAACAATTCTTTTGAAATCAATTTCTTTCTCAGCAAGCAAATTTTTAACAGCCGTACAAATATATGTGTTTTTTAAAAATGGAATGTGAAATTTTAAATGTAATGGGAACACTCGAGTTTGTTCGTAACACGTTATAGTGAATTTTGTTATTTTGAACTAAAATGCAAACCGTTTTGATCGGCGGCGAGCCGAAAATATTGTGTCGCGTGCCATCAATGGCACGCGTGCCACTGGTTCGCCATCCCTGTCCTAGAATCACTTACGGCATACAGTAATTTGGGACAACAGGCAACAATCTCATATTAATTATAGCAATTTAAGAACAGATACAGATAATCCATACAGGTGTTTTGCATCAAAAAATGCTTGAGTAAATTTGATATACGACATTTTGATTCACAGTGATGCTATAGAATCTGTAATCAAACTGCATTTCAGAATCGAAAAGGAGAGGAAGGAGCAATATATCAAAAAAGAAATTTCTCCATTTTGTTTAGAGTAAATTTTATTTTAAAAACGATAACAATTAAGAAAATATTTCTATAAACTTTTATTTTTAGAGCCTGAAAGCGACATGTATTAAAAGCAAAAGTATATATATATATATATATATATATATATATATATATATATATATATATATAACATGAAAAACCATTTGAGCTTTCTACATAAATATTTAGAGCAATATTATGCTATTTTTGATTGAGACTCGGATTACTGAAAAGTAAATTAATTAGCAAAAAAAGTAAATGTAATTAGCAAATAATTGTTAAACATTTTCTGCAAAATCAATAAAAATGCTGCAATAAAATAACCATTCTGATGATGTAAGCTTTTGTCATGCAATATAATCCCATGTCCATCAAAGTACTTATAATTATTGCTGAAACAAGTATATGGAATGACATTATATGAGATGATAAATATGCATTTTAATACTTCATTTAAAAGGTGTAGCTTATTTATTTTTTTTAAAAAAAAGGTGATTTTTTTATTTTATGAAGAGAGAAAAAGTAATAAAGATCGGGAAAAGAACTGTTGAAAAAAGTAAAACAATTTTGTTTCATATTGCATTGAAACATGTCATCCGAGAAAGGCTAAATTTTTCTTTTTTTAAAAAGTGTTTAAAAAAGTTTATATATTTTTTATGTCTTTAATTTGATTTAAGTTCTTTTATTTAAGTTTAATTTCTGTTTTTTTTCTTTTTAAATAGAATACAAATAAAAATATTTACATAAGCTTAAAAACATTAAAAGTTGTTAAAAACATTTACATAATTTGAGTTAGTACTATTTATATACATAAATATCTAATTAAATGTGAGGTATCTCTCATATTTCAATTGGAACTAATCTCCCATCAACAAAAATTTTGATTCATCTGAATAGATCTGAAAGGTAGACTGAATTTTTCTTATACAAATTTGAAGCCTTTCTCCTCTCTCTTTTGAAACTAATCAATAGTTTTCATTCGAACCTAAACGAACTACAGTAGTATTTGAAAAATGGGTAATTTTTTATTCATCCATTTATTTTTATTTCGTGTTGTAAGTAAGAGTTGTAATGAAGAAATTTTACGTTACTTAATGCAATTTAGTAATCTTACATTTCTTTAACATTTTATATAAAATAATAAAATGAAATTAACAGTACAAAAATAATTTCCGAAGCTTTGCTGAAACTCCTTGATCAGATAATTAATATATGTGCCTATTATCATGCTGTTGGTTGGAGTTATTAAATTGTAATACATTTAATTACTGCACTATAGGATCAATGTTTCCTCTCCCCAATTAGGTTTAATAGTCATTTACCATAAAAGATTACTTATCCCAACATTGCCTATATATTCGGAGTAATTAGAGTGATAATTGTTTCGACAATACCACGGTAATTGGTTTGGAATCCAAAAAGTCATCATTGGAAATGTCTAAACCTTTGATGCAGGGCGAACACTCCGTCATCGGAATGTAGGTAACTCGATCTTGAACCATTGGTATATCCCAAAGAGAAGTGAGCACTCACTTTCTTATCCAGCCACATATCATTCAAGTACTCATAGTGCCCCCACAGAGAATATAAATTTTGATAAGAAAAAGATTAGGTTCTGCTGAAAACGGTTATAAAAGTAAGTTTCTCACATTAATAAATGACAAAAAGAATTAATTCTATCTGAGGAAATCAATAATATGATTTTTTTTACAGTATGCTACATATTTTTTAAACACAATATAAATAACCCCCTTGATGTAGTGACCTGGCAAAGAATCTCTTGTAGAGATCATTCCATGTTCTACAATAAAAATGACTCGTTTCCATATGCCTAACATTTATTCAACCATGCCTTAAAATTTATTCAATAATTTTAGAATATCTTTGTCTATGAAAAATGCTTAAGCAACTCTAAATAAAAATTTTAAAAAATCCTATAGCCGTTCTTCAAGTAATCTGAATTTTTTGTTTTTATTGTAGAAAGGGTATCTTTTTAGATATTTATTCTATATTTTATGGATGTTGCTACCTTCCTTCTAAGAAAAAAACTCAGAAGCGCAATTGCTTATCAGAAGAATATTTCATATCATGTAGCAATAAGGGAAATTTGACATTTTCTTGCTTGAGCCATATAACTCTGTAATCTTTTCTGCATTCTCTGCGAATCTTATCTCGAAGGTTTTACTCTCGAAGAACGTGAAAAGTGTAGTAAATACATAAATACAATTGTTTTTTTAACTGAATTTTTGTTTCCACTCCA
>JAPMOR010013418.1:521243-590726 GCA_026543865.1 Argiope aurantia
TTTTTTTTATCTAAAGATTTATATTGCTATATAAAATGAAGTGAAACCCGGGATCTTAAGATGTTTATTTATGCACATTATTGCAACATTTTCCAATGGTAAATATATGCCATGTTTGATGATTTTTTGATACCGTTACTGGAAATTCAGTCCATCTTGAAACTTACTTTATGAAAGGTGTTTTATTTCAATTTGATTGATTTGTGGAAAAGGAAAGGAAATGGTTAAATGTACGTCCCATTTTGAAACACGTCGGACATTAGTGACAGAACAAGTCATGATGAATCGTGGTTAGGTCATAATAAGGAATCGGTAATCTATTGTTCAAAATTCTTACCATAGCAGTGTGGGGATATTTGGCTCGCGACGATAGATTTAATTGCGCTCATATAATATTGACTGATAGTAAATATTTAATTGTGACATCCGAGTGTATTGAATTATTATTTTATAATCTCAACAATGTTATTCATGGACGTTATAATTCGATATGAAAATGAAATAAAAACTATAAACATGTCAAGTGTTCTCTTCGTTGAATTAATCCACGACACAATTCCGAAACAGAACGATCGCAATTAAGGGTTTAAGCATATGACTCGTATGATTCAAATGCATTATACTGTTCTGATTGATATAAAGCAGAAAATTCGTATTCATTAGATTTAGGGTTTAACTCTGCAATCTTCCTTTTAAATGGTTTGGAATTTCTTCCCTTTGAAGTCTGAACAGCAAGTCAAACTCGTAAGTGCTTTGGAATGAAACGTTGTATGGGGGGGGGATTGTTGAATCAAGGAGGGATATGAAGCTATGAATGTCAATATGCAATGCTTTTTGCTTAGTTATGGATTTTACTGCAAAATGAATGAAGTCGAGAAATATTTCGGATGCCAGTGGAATATGGAAAAAAAACCCCCCATTAATCTCTAAATATGAGTCACGCCATCATGAGCCACGGCGCAACTTCACCCATAAGATGTAAGTTCCATCATAGGTAGGGGTAGCTAAAACCACACCGTTATTATATCCACCCGAGTGGCGAGAAACAATCATCATACCGGAAACTTTCTATTCCCATATCAGAGGTCCCCTCTCGGTAGTACTTAAGCAATGTATCTTTCAGCCCACAAGAATGACTAGAGAACATTTTACCACAAAATATTCTATGAAATATGGTTGAGCAGTCAAAGACAAAAACTGTTTTTAATATGATATATATTAGAGGCTTGTTATTATTTGTTCCATGCACATGTGATACATCATGCACCGTGATACATGATGCAAAAAACATTCAAAAACACTCTACAAGATAGATGTTTGAACTTTGAGCTATTAATTTTAGCGCATAGTTACTTCTTAAATAGTACGGATTCGGTAAGAAAGGAAAGAAAATATTTAGCTTAAAATTAATTGAAATGTTTAGGTTTTCCCTAAATAATTTCGGTACATATTATTGCACAAAAACTACTTGTGTATCACTTTAAAATTCAAAAATTTAGTTTTGCAATACAATTTCATACAATTCAATACAATTAGTTTTACAATTTTTTCTCTATTTTTAATAGATTTTTAATGCATATTTTCCATTACTTTTATAATTGTTTTTTACGGCACACGAAAAGTTGCAATGATATTAAATGCATTTTTTTGTATCAAAATCGAAATGGCAAGTCTAAATTTTTAATAATAATACAAAGATGGACGGATCAAGGCTAAAACTTTATCATAGCATGATGTTTCGACTAGAAATTCGAAGATCTTCTGAATATTTTTTTAATTCAAAAATTTAACCGTAAGATAAAGCATCATTTTTCATTTGTCCACAAAGTTTACCCTCTTGAAAAGGGAAATGCTTTCTCTGTTTCTATTCAGTGCTTTGTAATTTTAAGTAATTATAATAAAACATAAAAAGAATAACCAAAACTTTTTAGGATTAAAATATTCAAATTTTATAATGTTTTTAAGATCTAAATTCTGCTTTAATTGGAGAGTGATTTTCAATTTAATATTATCGACCCCTTTTATCATATTTTAAAACATCAAAGATTTATTCTATTTGATTTGTGTTTACCTTAGATACCATCTAATTGAAATCGAAGTTAGTATAGACCACAGAGAAGAATGTTTTTGATAGCTATGCTGATTTTCATAGAGCGGATGAGTTTTTTTTTCCAAGTCCTATATTAATCAATATTATCTTGCTATGTTTGAAGAATTCTTTACGTCTCTTTCTTTCTTTTAAACATATCATAAAAAATAGTTGTATAAATTTTCGAAACACAATATACTTTTATTAAATCGACAGAAAGTGTTTTCTGGCTGATGTACATATGCCTTAACCAGACTCTACGGTTCTTCTCGTGCTTGTTTTCGTTTGATATTTGCGTCAATTTCTGACACTTAGATGAATTGCGTCATCATAAGAAACAGCTTCAGCTACTTTTGTCAACGAAGGAAAAAATTCAGTAGGAACATAAATGTATATATTGAAATTTGGATATTAAAAGATAATTTTTGTTTTCCTGAGGACATAAAATGCAGCGCATCCTTCTCACACACAAAATCCCACAAGATTAAAATTATAGTTTTAGGATGATCAATAGAAATTACCTGACAAAACTAAAGGCTTCTTAGGAATTATGTTTAATAAAAATATGATTATAAGCTAGATAATATAAGATGCGATATAAGACATTAAATAATGTATTACATTATAAAGCAAAAATTTTTGTGCATGCTGGAATTTAATAATGGTAAAAAATAAATTAATCATAGAAAAAAACATTTATAACGTACTTTTTTCTAATGAGTCTAATAATTAACTATTTAGGGAATAAGCATGCCGCTTTAGATGAAGTTAGAAACTATTTAAAACTACTTCTCTTATGTACAGCTTTAACTCAATGCTTTAAAATTTAAAGCATACACAGAATGATTTCCTTATTTTAAACAATATAATTAAATAATTTTTGTTTTAGCTTGAAACTAAGCATTAATTATTTTGAAAAAGTGATACAAATGAATGTAATACTAGAGAGTGAGTTATATCTGAATCATTATCATTTTTACTTAAAAAAAATTAAATATGGATAATTTATTTATTAATGACGCGGTGAAGCATTTATTTTAAATTTTTGGCTTGAAATAATTTCTATATCCTTTACACACATTGATAGATTTGTACAATTGCAACTGAAAAATTAAAAATCGTTCTGTATATTGTCAAATTATTTGAAAATTTAAATTTTTCATTTACGCATTCACTTCATTATTTTAAAATTATCTTCAATTAGTTTAAAAACTGATTCTGAAACCATAACTATTCATATTCATTTCATTCACATAAATCAAAAACAAATTAAAAGCAACATACCCTTTCTCGAAAGAGTTTTTAATTCAGCTTCTAAACAAGCCAGAGCAAAAAATGCGCTGGCATATATCCAAAAGTTCATTAGCATATTTCAGTTTGACAGTCATTAAACAATCTCATCAAAATTATTTTCATCAACACGTTTTTGCTCATCATGTTACAACTCTCCTCTATTATATGTTAACCGATTCATTGAAATGCACTCTTCAAACATCAACAAGCGATTCTGTCAACTGTGAAATTCGACTTTTATCAGTCGCGACCAAAGTCTACCTTAGGTTGTAGGTAAACCGCGATTTGCATTCCAGCGTCCGCAGCAGTTTTGTGTCCTGCCTCCACATTAGGCGGTGAGTCGCTTGTGATGAGAAAATAATAATATTTATTTGCAAAAAATAGAGGCAAATGGAAAGCATATTGCGACCTTCGCGAATGTCAATGTTATGAATGACATCGACTACTGTTCGACAGATGCGTAGAACGATAATTAAAACAAATCCAATTTTCCTTGTTTCTAAAACTAGAGATTCTTTTGTGCCTCGTATACTCCATTGAAAAAAAGAAGCATTTTTGTAGCAAAAAATGTTTGTCTTTCAGCTTTATATGCTTTTTTTGAGGTGCATATTTTTTTAATAGTTTTATTTTAAAAAAATTTCTAAGAAATCAAGAATTAACAAAAAGAGCTAATTTCACTTTTTGTTGTGTTTCATAAATACGATTTTTTTTAAACGAAGGAAATTGTTTACTTGATATTTATTTCTCTTAAAAACTGTTCGTCTAGCCTATGTGGAAGAACAGGTAACCTAAAAGCTTACCAACAAACTTTATGCTTTATATGTGTGCCTTTTACAATCCTACAAATATAATGACAGAAATTAAAGGTCTTTGAGAACAGATTGCCGTGTTTGAGATCCGTTTTCGACAGCTTTTAAGCTGTTTCTGAATAGGATATCAATTTTACAATTTAAAACAAATCAACGTTTAATATAAATGCTATAAATGTAATAGAACTTCCATGATAAATAAAGCTGCGCAAGAACTAAGAAACAGTAAATGTAACTCCTCTCATTATAAAAATAATTGCCATATCTGTATAGAAAAATGTCATGTAAAGCAACCTGATACATCCAAAAAGAATTTTTATATATTCACTTTGATAATTATATATCAGCTCTTGAATAGGAGAATAAGTACTATAGATACAAAATAAATCTTAAGAGGGTGTTATCATGCTTGGGAGATTGAATAGTAATGATGTGCATCAGTAAAAATAATACATACAATAAAAGTAATAAGTTTACGTAAAAATAATAATTTCAGTAAGAATGATAAGTTTAGTAAAATGATACAATTACGTAAAAATGATAACTTTCAGTCTTTGTAAGAATGGTATGTTTAAGAGTGATATGTTTACGTAAGGATATGATACTTTACGTTATATTCACACGTTAAAGAAAGCATGTAACATGATGTATCATTCGCACCGTATCTTCAAGTATCAACGTATTATTCGTGTTCATAAGAATATGTTCAGTCTTCGTAATAATGAAAAGTTTTTGTAAGAATGATAAGTTTGCATATGAAAGATGCTGTGTTTCAATAAAAAAGTTTTGTACAAAAAAAAATGGAGTTGTAATAATATTTTTATCGATCCTAATACCGGCTTCATTCCAATATTGGCTTCATAAGGTCTTAGAAAGAGTTGACACATTAATATAATTTATAGTAAATCTATCAATCACAGACATATTTAACAAGTTTTAATTCATTCAAAATTTTCATTATCTGAGATTTCGTTTACCTTTGTTGTCGAACAACAGCACTTAGGATAATTTAATCAACTCATTCGCGACGGATAAGCAGTAATAAACACAGAATTCGATTTTCGTAACCGAAATTATGCAAACATGCATTTAAAAGAAAAATATATTCAAAATAACGAGGCCTAGATAAACGCTTAAAAAGATAAATTTTGGAAAAATGTTAAAATATGCATTATCTGATAAGGTTCCTCCTTCGATATTACTTATCTTGCAGTTATTAAATATGTAAAAAATAAACTAAATAAATTATTTACATCAACGAGAATAAACCAAAGTATTGCATGAAAACTAAGAAACCAGAATAAAAATATATTTATGAAGAAAGCGAATAACCTCGATAAAAATGTATACATATCATTTTTTAAAATTATGGATGATATAAAATTGTCTCGATATCTTTATTGTATGTATAAAGTGTAAGAGTATAATATAAAATGTAAACTTCCATGTAACTTTACTTTCACTTTCTTTAACTTCTTTTCACTTTCAATTATACATCCAATAAAATCACAGTAACCCTAAAAACCAATCACGCCTTTTTCATTTTCCAACCAATTTTAAGGCTCATTTTCAGTCAAACAGAAACCATTAGTTAAACGTTTGCATCTGTTTTCTGATAGTAAGCTTTATCTTTTTGCTAGGAGGAATCAAAACGAACAATTCAATTTGATTGGATATGGAATATTGTGGGATTGCTCAGAACAAAGTTTATTATTGGATGTTTTAATTCAATTATATTTCTTCGATTATTTTTTTGAAAAATTTATTTTTTATATTAAATGTAGTTAAATAATCGGATGTCAATTTAGTATTTTAAAATTTTTAATAATTTGTATAATTTCAATAAAACGTATGTCGAATTATACAATATTTTCATGAAAAAGAGAAATATTAGCTTCAAGTTCATCATTACTGTAAAAAATTAGATACGAACTTACTTTTAGACAGCTTTTTAGGAAATTATTTAGTATTATCAGATGAAATTGAATATTCTATTATACAAGTAACAAAAGACACTATAACAAATTTTTACGATATCGTACAAAATTACGAATACTGAACAAAGACAAATTGAATATCTCATTCTGCTTGGGAAGTATGATGCAATCCTGTTAAAGAATATAAATAGTTCGCCTTCAGTAGTTAGAGTGCTTCAGGAAAAGATCGATTAACCAAATTAATTTAGTATTTTTACTTCGGATATCCTGATATTTTGAATGCTATCAATCTTTCAAAGACACATTGAAATTTCTTGCTTTATAGTTAAGGAACCATTTGATGACTATACAAATACAACGTACAAAAAACCACAATATGCTTAACAATATTGCTATGATCACATTACGATATTGTATAGAATTGTAAAAAAAAATGTATTATATCTTTGCGCTAAAAAGAAAAAGAAAGAATTGCTCCTATATATCAGATTATTATATTAAAAATGTGAAGTAATTTTTAGCTCTAATAAATTTATTACAAAGCCACGTTTTAAAATTATGGGGAAATTTTAAAAGATAGATAGATATAAAAAAAGAAATGAATCAGTGCTGTAGAATTGTGCTGCCATCTGTTGCATAAAATACAGATTAATAGAACAAAACATTTCAGGAACTCCTCCTAGATGGCAGTCTGTCTCACATTTGAAGAATATATTTCAGCGACTGGTTTAGTGGAAATCATTTGAGCAATTAAAAAAAAAAAATTCCAGCAAATGATAGTTAAAAATGTCATTAATTCTTATTTGATCTTTAAAAGTAGCAAGGCAGAGTCTTGCTTCTTTCATCGATTTTCAATAATATATTTTTTATTGGCTTTGTATGTAAGTTCACAGTTCTATTGCAAATGCTGATATTAACTTATCTTAATTTTACAGTTATTACATATTTAAAAAATAAAAGTTTCAATTTTGGTATTCTTATTCAATTTTTTTTAAAGAAAACCTTACACTGTTGTTAAATGTACTACATAGTGTTGTATCTTTGACCAAGGGGCGTTATATCTTTGGCCTAAAAATATTATAAATGCAAGTGTAAATGGAAAAATGCACATAAAAAGATAAGAGTTATTTTCAATTAAATTGCTAGTTTTTACACATAAAAAGAAGTATAAAAATATATTGAAATATATTAAAATATATTCATTAGGTTACAATTTGATGAATGAGAAACATCTTTACTGAACTTTATAATTGGAAATACATATCTGCACTTGCAGAATTCATCTTTTCTCAACCTTTTTCTTTAAGCAGCAGTTTCTTTTGAAATCTTTTTTATTTTTTTAAAATAAATTTTATGGCTATAATTTTCGCCCTAGTGTATTCGCAGTGCCTGTTAAGCTAGTGTATCAAGATTGTGAGTAATAATCTTCGATTTAACTTTTTGTTTTTCTTTACTTGTTCCTATTCTTCGCTGAAGGTAAAGGCTTCTTTTTTCAGGATGCACTTAGTTTGATTGAGTTTGCATTAGAGTCTATGATGAAGAACCTATATTGGATGAATCATGTATAAAATATGGATGAAATATTGTCCAAATATTTACAGGTGAAGGCAAAAACTCGTCATTAGTGAAAATCTTATTAAAGGGAACAAAACCTATATTACTGAATGTATCTCTACGATTTAAATAAATATGGGCATTAGCGGGCCAGGTGCTCCATATGATTATTGTTTATACTGCGTATTATTTGTCATTATATTTGTAATACTTTGTACGGCTTGTAATATTGTTATTAATTGAATTTCCATAAAAATATGTTGTTTAATTTATCTAGTGCATCCGTAAGTTTATCTATTTTTACTTAATTCACTGATAAAGAACTCTCTGAAGCGATCACCCTTTGTGCTGCAATGTCATTTCTGTTGTTAGATTGATTCATTTCTGTACACCTGTCTTATTTTTAAAGTTTGTTACATGTATAACGTCACTCAGGATTATTTATATCGTCTGTCATTTTCTTAAATTAGCAGAACATCAAAATTAAAAGTTAGAAATTCTTCACAATAAGCATATGCTGTTTTATTTAGAGTCAGCTATATAAATTCAAAATATTTCTGGAAATTTAGAATTATGACTTTAAATAACATATAAGAGGTTGATGAAAAATAATTCTTTGAGGAATTTATATGCTGAGTGGCAATATTCTTATTCTGGACACTGTATCGGTAACAACTAATTTTGATGGTATCACATATCTTGGTATAATCAAATCTTGAAGTTAAGCAATTCAAAACAATGGGAAATGAACGACAGAATTTAAACAAATTACTAAAACGAACCATAGAGAAAGATAGGCAAGTAGACATTACTTTAAATATTCATTAAATATCAAAATAAATAGGTTAAAGGTTTAAAAAAATGGTAATTTTAATCAGATATTTCTTTCTTTATTTTTAGAATTTTTTGTCATTCGTTGCTTTATGTTTTGAAATGTAAACCACTGAAATTTGGTACTTTAGGCTCTTTGAGTTTTTCTCTTTATAACTTTAAATATTTACTTTATTTTAGGTTGAAAACGTGGGACACAAAATATAACTTTCTTCTAATATACTAGGAAAAATACATAATTTTGATAGATTTTTTTCTTCTGAATTAAAATATGCAAATACTTTGGTTCCATCGTTCATAGTGTTTTGCTCCATCTAGATTAAATGTGAATGAAATGCATGTGCGTGATTGAAAACGAATGGAATGTATATATAATAAAATGTGAATATGTACTGTATGCATGACATTATCCAACATACTTAAAATGTTTGAGATGTAGATTCTTTTGTTGATTGGCATTTAGAAAATCCCACATCAAAGTCCAGTAGAGATCAGCTAAAATTCCTTCACTTCACTGTTCTTAGAATCTCTTTCGTCAATATCCAACTTACTTAAAATGCTTGAGATGCAGATTTTTTTATTAAATCATTCAATCACTCAAAAATATTCTCTTACAGCAACGAATCGTTTGAAGTTCATATAATGCCATACAAACTCAACAAAGTTGTTTTGCAGATGACTTTATAATGCAAACTAAATAAACTTCCTTAACTATTCAATATCCCCCCCCCCAGAAATTCATCTTTATTTAAACTACATCATTAACTTGCCTATCGTCTGCTCTAAAAATATTATATA
Source organism: Argiope aurantia (assembly GCA_026543865.1). Lineage (NCBI taxonomy): Eukaryota > Metazoa > Arthropoda > Arachnida > Araneae > Araneidae > Argiope > Argiope aurantia. The sequence continues at coordinate 530,555 of JAPMOR010013418.1, forward strand.
AAAAACAGCTTTTTTTTCATTTCTCAGCGTTTCTTATTTTTTCCGCCTTCACTTTTCGTTTCCGATCCTATACTGCTATACAAAAAAAAAAAAAAAAAAAAAAAAGGTTTTTTTATATGCATTTTACCTACCCTTAAATTTTGGCTCATGAATTCAGAATCACCCTGCATATAAATGAAAATATTTATAAGATTTTGCCAATTTAAAAAGGGGAGCATAGTTTTAGTGGTATTATTCCCATTGCCAGTTCTTCGAGATTTCTTTGATAGATAGTTGAATTCTTCCGCAGTTGCTACCGAAAAGTGAGGAGATTCTGCCTTCAACTTATGGGTTTTATTTTATTAACTTAACTAGAAAGGAAATACCGCATTCAAAAATGGAAAACATATTGTTAATTATACTGTGATACATAGTATGAAAAATCAATATAAGCTAAAAGATTAACTGACTACTCCAATCCGCCCGTAAGCACACAAATAAAACTGAATGACAGGATCACTGGCCACGGTATAACAATTTCCTAGGAAAGAACGTCCTGTTATCGATAGGAAGTAACCAACTACCTCCCTCTTTCTGTACCTAACAGGGCGGCGAGAACCAACCACCATACTGAAAACTTATCATCCTCATTTCTGAGGTACCTCTTTCTGCTTCCTGCCAACTAAACTTCTTCCAATTAAATGTTTATGAACCAAATGACAGAAATATCATGGGCTCGGTCGTCCCAAAATAATCCCCATTACGACCGGCTCATGTACAACTTGCCATCGATGAGCAAAATCGCTATTTTTGCACCCACAAGAAAAGCGAGAACCAGTTTATTGTTTTGACAGTTTCAAAATCTCTACATCTATAGTGCTTCTTTAGTGAGATTTGTTTTTAAAAACACAGATGAATAAATAATAAAAAACTTTAATTAATATTTGATGAAATACAGTTTTCTGCTTAATAGTAATATGATTCTCTGGATCAATGAAAATAATTGATGAAAATTTCCTGTGTTTAACTAAAATTTGCCTATTTATCTAATATTGATCTAAAAACAGTTATTTTCAAGAAATCAACTATTAGGGTTTCAGTAGAGCAATATACAGATCAAAATTTCTAAAAATATTCGCAGACTACCATGTTAACCTGAACCCTTGTCAATAGCACGAAGTATACAAAAAAGAACTACGAATCAGTAGATACTATTGAAGGAATTTCTCGGATGATGCACCAAAGGTAGTGATTAAGTCAAAGCACATTTATCACTTTCAACTTCAGCGGATTTGTTTTTATCTCAAGCTGTTACATTATTTTAGTAAATAGTAATGGCACAAAACATATTTTTATATAAAGGGTGTGTCAAAATTAATGCAAGTTTTGAATTTGCCGACATTCCTACAGTAAAGTGTTGGTAACCCTAAGAAAAGTAATGACAGCTGATAATATAGGGTTAGTAAAAATGGACCGTTACACGAAAGAACAACGTGTTTTCATTATTGAACAATATTTCAAAAATAATGAAAGTCTGGAGGTCAATATTCAAAAATTCAATGTTGTACCTACTTTAAAATATGATTAAAATCATTTTTAATCAGATTTTAATTAATTTAAATGTCTTTTTTTAAAAGATTGTTTAGTACGTTCCGACTGCTCGCTTGCCTATTTAAACTGTTAACCGTAGTGTATGTGAGTCATACGGACGTATAAATCTGAGATAAGCGATAATCCCTAAAATAATCTATACTTATAATAAAGCTCAATGTGTGTGTGTGTGTATGTGTATTGGCGTTCTACAGGCCAGACCATTCACCCTACAGCTACCAAATTTGGCACGTGTATACCTTGAAGGCCCGGAATGTGCACCTGGGGGTTATTTTTTCGAATTTTTAATTAAAATTTCATTTATTTAAAAATTAAATGAAATTTTGGCGTGTTTCTGCTATAACTTCCGAACATATTACCGCACAAAAAAGATTTTTACATGAAGTTAAAGATAAAAAATTTATCTTTTAAATGATACCAATGTTTTAAACTTAAAATTAAATTTCTATTTTTAATGAATTTTTAAATAAATATTTTAGCTCTATTTTTCAACAATTTTTTTCGTACAAAATAAAAATAAAAATTAGGCACGAGCACGTTTCGCATTCATGGGGAAAAATTAGCTTTTTTCAAAGTGTTGCCATCTCATTGATTAAAACTCCAATTAAAAATAAATTAAATCTTTTTGGAAATGAAATCTGCAAAAATATAATTTTCGGCACGTGTCTGTAGGAAATGAAACAAATATGAAATATTATTTTTTCTAAAAAATAAATTCAAGAAAAAATATTTTGTGACCTTATGCATTCTCTATATTATTAATAGAATAAATCAGTTTTATTTTATGGCAAGTTTTGTTTAATATGAGCAGAATATCCACTCAAATCATGGCCACACAGCTAATTTGTAAACCTTTAATAAGACACGGATCTCCTAAAATGGTCTAAATGGAAAATGATTATATTTTATGTAACTTGATTCAATAAATGCTCTAATAAATAACGAATTTTTGATTTTACATAAAGCTTCTGCTGTGGAAATCACGATTAACAAAATGTTCTTGAAACACTAATATTTTAAATAAAAAGAGTTAATTTCCAATCAAATAAATCAATCCCTTAAACTGACTGATTTATGAAAATTTGAATATCACTATTCAATAAAAAAGGATAATTTTAGATTTTCCATCGATCGTTTCAAAGAAAATACGCCAATCAGCGCGCAGGTTTCTCAAGATTAATTGGCATAAGATTATGAAAATGTTGAGTTTTTCTAAATTTTTAACATTTAAAACTTCATAAATAAGTCTTAGTTGATCGTGGAAAATAGAAACATTCATTCATTTATTTAAAATTTGGTGTGTCCAGAATATTTATCAGAATATGATACCTTACTGCATTAAATTTAGTCTTCATAATTTTTGAAATATATTTATAAGAAGGAACAAAATATTATTATTGATTTCATTTCAATCCTTTTGAAAACAAAACTAAAAACTGAATTTTATGCTGAATCTGAGAAATTTTTGTTGAATTATTCTTTGAGATATTACATAAATTATGAAAAATATTTCGTAGTTAACATAAGACTTAAATACCGAGCGATTCTGTTTGCATATTCAATAATAATAATAATAAATAAATAACAATAAAGATGATAAATAAAATAAAAATCTTGGTTTTATTAAAAATATATTTATATTAATTGCAATTTCATCATTTCCACTTTAAATTAAAGTTGAAGTTTTACCGGAAATGACAACAAATTAGCAAAATATATATAGTAAATTGAACGAAACGATCTAAACAACAGTATAAGTTTGGTATGACTATCAAAATTTGAAGATTAAAAATGTTTTGTTTGAGAATGTATTAAAAGACCAGTTACTGAAAATATTTAATTGAAAATTGTAGCGAGCGGTAATACTGGCGAACCGGCTGGTCGCCAAAGGCGGCTTGTATTAAATATTTCAAAACCGCCATTATACTATACTAAAATCATACATAAACCACAAGCGTCTTAAATATTTTATATATGCTAAATTGATTAAGAAGGAAAGCAAATTTCCGAAACGGAAATGTCATCTAATTAAATAATGAAAAAAAAAAGGAAAGAAATAAATAAAGAAAGCAGTTAAAGGGTTAAGCTAGATACTTTTCGTATAAATTGCTCCTGTTTATCATGTTACATTTTTGTTTATCTTTAAGAAAACAGGTTATTTTCAACATATTTCTTCTGACTCAGGGGTTTGTATTTGCACAATTGGCTGAATAAATGATTTTTTTTGTTTGCCGAGATTATCCCGAATAAATAATATTCGGATATTTCTTAGCCGATTTTTCTGTAGCAATTTATAAAATAATTTGAAGAAAATTTACAATATTGAAAGTGCGTAAATACATTTTTTAAAAATCTTTTTAAATTCGGCAAAATGAGGAGGAAAAATTGACTTCAAAAATTTAGCATAAAAACACGAAAAATATTTAAAATTATTATATTATTATAATAATTATTACAAAATATTCAATAAATATTCTACAAAATACCTGGTTAAGAACTTATGCTAAATTATCGAAAAAGAACTTACGTTAAAATGCAGTTAGACAGTAAAAGAAGAGTGTCTTCCTTTCAGAGCAAAAACATAAGATATTTTGAAACGAGACGCACAGGTGCGGAAGACGATCCCAAATTTTACGAATCTCCTCCAAAAAAAATTGAATGTTTATACAAAATAGGGTTTCAAAATAGTTTACAGAAAATAGTTTATACAGAATGTTTTCAGGATTCTGACAGTTTTCTAGAGATCCAAAGAAAAAAAAATTCAATTTTCTTACTGACAGTGCGTATTTAATATTTGCAAGCTAGAAACAGAATTAGGATTTGACAATAATTCAGCAGTAACTTTGAATTTTTAAAATAATCTCTGCATAAGAACGTCCTTTTCTTCTTTTTAGACTTTTACAAATCGTGGCAACAATTGTTATTTGAATGAATTCTTTTCTTGTTCGATAAATTTATGCCTGCTCTTTCTGTGTTACATTGTTTAGTATTATAGTTATTTATACAAAACCATTTGAACATTCCTTTAAATATATGATTCAACATTTGATATTAATGTCTACCCAATATGCCAAATATTCTTATGTCTCAGGATTTTTCATTAATTTCTGACATCTATAACTATAATGTCTTTTAATTGTAACACTCCCTTTTTCTAGTTGTCACATAGAAACATACTAGAGTATTGCCACTGTGATATCAAAACAGCGTATGTGAGTTTTGCCAAAATATTTTGTTGATACAAAATACTTGATTAAGTACTTTAAGTAGACTTCTCTGAAATTATTGTGTGTCGTAGGTGGTTGCTGCAAGTCATAAAATACTGTATGGGATTAATGGTTACAGCAATATACCAAAATTTCATAAGTTTTGTTTTGTGTGGTTTACGATGTATGATGTTTTGATGTAATGACTTACTCTACTATAGCAGAATTATTATAGAAACATATTGATAAAAATGGCACTGACAAAAATAAATCGGCCATTATATACTGATAGTATAGCTTCAAATTTTGAGCTCTGGTTCATTCATTTTAATAATTCCAAGAAACTTTGATGTTTTTAAAAACACATTTTTTATTGTTTAACAAAAAGGTTATATTATAATTTTGAATATTTCTCATTTTCAATTTTTAATTCATGACTCACTTTTTAAAATTTGAATTTTGTTCAATGGCGGCTAGAATATTGTAGTTATATAGATGATAACTCAGATTACAAGGATTTCTTTCGGCCATACTTTAAATTTCCATTTTGAAATTTTAATTTTAAATAATTTTATTATTATTAAAATGATAATTACATTTTAGATTTAATTTAGGTAAATTTAATGACAGAAGTCATAATTAAGGAATCACAAATTTTTATTAATTTAATTAAAAGTGGAACTTAATTTTTTTTTTTTAGTTAACTAAAAAAAAATTAAAATTTTTTTCTACTTTTCAGTTTTTTAGTTTATTATTCATTATTTTAATACTGCTTAATCTTATAACCAATTTTTACCACTGAATGGAATCAAAATTTAATTAAATTAATGCTTTTAATTGACGATTAAGTTCCGAGACTATTAAAATAATATATTGTTAACGGGAATATACAAGTGCTCGAAATTTCATTTCTTTAAAAATCAAGAAAGGAATGGCATCTTCTCAAACGCGAAAGTTCATTAAAATTGAGAAGATAGTCAACAACAATTTTAGAATATCATTGTATTTAATTAGATTTTTTCTTCAGGGTTTAATTTTGTTACATTAACATACAGTTTAGAAGCATTACTAGGGTTGCTTTGGGACGTGCCTCGTAATTTTGGGTCTAGTCAAATGACAAGGATGGCTTCTGGGCTGCTGCTTCCTTTTCCAAGTTCACGCGTCGCTCTGATGGGAAGGCGCTAGACACACGACATCGAATTTGGCGTGCCCCAGGCCAGCATTTATGATGGTTCTTTACTGGAATAGGGCTTTGAAACTGATGCCTTCCGATGCCAAAAACAAAACCTTATCCTTATGGTTCCATGACCTTTTTCATTTTATTTGGATTTTCAGAAAATGCCTATGAATTCAACTCTAATAAATCCTTCTATTTGACGTCATAAAATCGATAAGCATTCATTTGAGACACTGTTGTACTTGAACATTTTTCAAATGAGGATGATTTGGGGGACTCAATTTTACATTCTATTTTAGGATATAAAAGATGAAATTTTCTTATTATTAATCTGCTAGACTTGGAAGAACATCAAGAACTAGTTACTTACAAAACTAAATATATGTCTGGTACCGAATTAACTTGGAATTCTTTGCCTTTGAATTAGGGTAATTTTTTTTTTCTGTCTGTGGAAGGTATTACATGCATTCATTCTCTGAGATTACAGTTTAAATATAGAATATTGAATCTGTTTGAAAAGTTTTCCAATTTTAATTTCCCAGTCTTTTCAATTAAATGTATGAAGCCTTTATGTTGTCTTTGTAGATGCGAAAACTTTTGCAAAACATTTCAAATCACTGGGTACTTTAAAAGCAACTGTTTGAAGTTAAATTTTGTTTGATATTATTAAATGCGAGTAGAATATAAAGATGATAAATTTTGTACTTAAAATACTTTTAGTTAAAAGCGGAACAAACGAGAAATTATTACCAGAATGTCTATTGAATCAAAATTGCAGAAATTACTCCACGGTTTGTTGCTCAGACAATGTGCTTTTATAAACCAACAAATAATTGTTATTGCTTCGGTCGTTAAAATCTTTTTACAAACGTCGCAATATATACCTTGAGCTGATTTAGAAGTATTTAATTTAAAGATTATTTTCAATATGGTTTTATAAGTATATGAAAAAATAAATTTAATAAAAATAGTTTTTAAAAACACACTTTTATTAGTATATTAAAAAAAGAGAAAATTTCCATTTTAATTATTTTCAACTTTTTTTTTTTTTTTGCTATAACTCATTATTATGAAAATTATGGATTCTTAAAATCTATATTTTTCTGATTTCCTACCAGGTGGTGTCACATGCATGAAATCAAAATTTGACTAACTTGATCGATTAACTGTAATTTAGTTGAAAATATTAAAATAATGTATTATCATCGAGAACGCGTAAGTTCAAAATTTCGGAGATGTACCGGGAAGTGACTTAATTATAAATTACAAAAATATATTCACAAGCATGAAATAGATCAAATTAAATAAAAGTGAGTAAAATTAGAATATTGAGAGGAAATATAAGTAACATAATCTCTCTTAGTCCTCTTCGAAAATGCATAATTTCAGTAAGTTCAAATTAAAAAGAAAAGAAACTTTATAATAAACACGATTGAATTACAATTAACATTTTTTAACTTTGACTTATTATTAACGATATAAATTTTTTGAACTCTCTGCGTTAATTCTTTATAGATAAATAATAGCTTAATAATTCGTATCTAAAATTATCTTGCGGTGCTGAAAGAGGTACCAGAAGGCTATACTGCACCGTCCGAGGATATGTGATGATTGATAAAAGATGTCAGGAAAGCAAAGTTTATGAATATTTAACAGTCATTAATGGTCTCAATATTTATGAAGCCTCAAATTTGTTTGATTTAATAAAATTAAAAAGTTTTCGCTGAGTTAAAATAAATAACAAGTACAAAAACACAAACATTATGATAAATACCTTCAAACTGCAGCTAAAGTTTAATAAATTATTGTTTTAACTCTGCTTTAATATATAAATGTTATTATTGTAATAATTATTAATAATATAAATAATTACAAAATTGTTTAACTCAATGATTTTCATAAAATCCACTTATAGAACAGGAAAAATTTCGCAACACGCAATTATTTTGAGATGGACAAGGAAAGAAGTAAAATATGAAATGTCTAGATTTTAAAACCGTTAGGAACCAGAATATTATAAAAAATTTTAAGAATAATTAATGACACCAACAAGAAAAAAAATGTTTTTTTTTAACCAAAACATTTAAGTTAATTTAAAGTACACCTTATTATTCAACAAAATATTGTTTATAAATTTAAATTTGCGGCTTATTTAGGTTTAGACTTCAAACGAAAAAATTAACATTTAATTAGTTTGGCTGTTGAATAGACATTTTTGCTGAAAATTAGCTAAGTCCCTCTTCAGCATTTTTTTATTTAAATGCATTTAATGTGATTCTTTTTAACGAAAAGAAAAGAATGAAATAGCGTAATATTTTCAAGCAATGCCTCTCATTAATTTAGAGAGTAGTAATTATCTAAAGGTAAATAAAAAAGTTATTTTTGCATTTCGATAAAATAAAACTATTAAATAAAAATCTCATACAAGCCAGGTATTACAAATATTTATTTCATTGTCATGGATTTTATGGATTTAAATATAATCATTATTTAAGACAAAATCTAATTTACAAAAGTGCTAATCCATTAAATTAAGTTTTGTTAATTTTGTAATTCATTTTATTAATATAAACAGGAAATATAAAGTTTATTTTTAGAAAAGTATTAAAAGACACTAAAAAGAATATACAAGCATGTAAACATGATTTTTGGCATTTTATTGTTAATTGTACTAATAATTTATATAGACTCAAATTTTTTTTTTTCTCACCTACTAAATTTGTTACAAGCAGGCTTTGGACAGTATGAATATGCACATTTAAGGTATTTCTTATGTTACATTTATTTAAAAATTAGGCGAAATTTCGATTTTTTTTCCATTATAACACCCTTAAAATATTAAAGCACGAAAATTATTTCTATTACGTCCTGAAATTGAAAAGCCTAAATTTTCAATAACACCAATTTAATTACAGTAGAATTTTCTTTAAATTTGAACAATTTTTTGAAAATGTTTTTTAAGTATAATTATTACATAAGTAATAAGTATTACAGCAAAATTGTTCATTTTTGTAATGAAATACAAATCTTTTTTCATTGTTGCTATAAAGGCTTCATCGTGGATTTTTCTTATATAGTTTATAACCAATATATAAAATATGTTTTCAGTCTATTTCTTTTTAAATCTCACTTTTAATAAAATTATCACAAATCAAATGTCTATTAAAATTGGAAATTCAGAATTACTTTACTGGAACTATTAGGCGAAACCATGCACTAAAGATTTAATAGAAAATTTTCACAAAAAATCTTGGCGAATTAGCCGGTTATCGAAGATGGCTAGAAAACATTCTTTTAATTTTCTTTTAAATAACTAAATACTTGTTCGTTCATTTCTTTAAATAAGTAAAGAAACACATATATATATATATATATATATATAAAAGCTCTACAAAGTTTAAATTGGGATATTTATCGCAATAAAGGATAATACAGATATCCTCCGAAAAAAAGAAATCTGTCCATCTGAAAAAAAAAAGAAAAAAAAACAGCTTGAAAGTAATAGTAAATATCGATACAAAATTAAATTATTATCTCAATAGCCGCTTTTCTTACAGAGATTCGAAGAAAGTGAATTTTTACTGTAATTTAAAAATCGCATTCTCGTGGAGAAAAAACTCAAGGCAGAGACGAGTAAAAAGAAAATGAAAGGAAATCCTATTTAAAAATAAATCTCGTGGACTAGTGTGGTTGGATGTTTTTGGGACCCAGGTGGTTTGACTTAGAAACGATCGATTGCAGCTTTCAAATTCCTTCTAGAGTCATATTGTTTAACTGCTATGTTTCATACAGTATAAGCGGGCAACTTCACATTTTCATCTTTAAAAATCTTCTCTATTTCATTTATTCATGAATAAATGAATAATAAGTAGCTGGCAAAATGTATTTATCAGAATATACTGTGTTTGACCGGTTTCTTTAGGGTGTTTAAAAGTGAAATGCTCTTACCTATGCATTGAATCTAAATACCTATATTAATTCTGTCATATATATTTAGTCTCTTTTTGTGAAACAATTGTGAAATATGTTTGCTAAAACTAAACGTTCTTTTGACGTGAGTTACTGACAACAAAATTTAAAAAAAATGTATTAAATTTGTAACATTTTGTATCAAAGAACATTCATATACGAGATACATATACTTCATATACGAGATTTTTATTTATTCATTATGGAGATAATACATAGAAAATATGGTATTTAAAATAGCAGAAAAAGTATTTTTGAAAGGAAAAAAATCATAGGAGATTTGAATCGTTAGAAAAAACTTTGTAATATAATAATGTTTTTTGGTTTCATTCATTTTTCTCAATATGGTTTAAAAATTTTAAACCGGTTTCTTTAGAGTGTTTAAATGCGAAACGCTCCTACCTATGTATCGAATCTGAATACCTGTATTAATTTTATCATGCATATTTAGTCTCGAGGAAACAATTGTGCAATATGTTTACTAAAACCAAGCATTGTTTTGGCATTAATTTTTGATAGCAAAATTTAAAATAAATCATTAAATTTGTAATATTTTGTTTCAAAGAGCTACTTCATATATGATATTTTTATCTATTTACCATGGAGCTAATACATAGAAAATATATTATTTGAAATAGCAGAAAAAAGTGTTTTGAAAGGAAATATAATTAAAGGAGATTCGAATCGTTAGCAGAAACATTGTTGTATAATAATTTTTTAGGTATGATTCGTCTCTTTCTATATGTTTTAAAAATCTTTCTCTGAATTATAACAACAAAATCATGCGGTAGTTTAAAATACTAAGAATGTATTTTAAATGGTCGCATAATAGTATAAATAAACGCAATAACAAAAACAAAGACTAGCATTTTTGTGGAATATATTTAAAAATAATTTTTTAAATCATTCAAACCAGAATTGTTTTGAAAAAAATTATAAGAAATTAAATTGATGATACTACGAATTTAATTAACCTCATTACATTCTATTTGAGGCATTTATTTTTATCCAAATCCTTATAATAATATAAAGGAATGCTTGAGATATTGAAGCTTTCCCCAGTAGTTTTTTTGCGTTTTAAATTATTCAATGCTTTATTGGCGTTTTAAATATTGAATTATTGAATGCTTGATTGTATAAATACCAAAATTTCAATAATTCTGTGCAAGTGCAAAACACGTCTTGATGAGCAAAGGAGTTTAACTGAGGTATGAACTGTTTTTGTAAAACTATATGCTCCTAAATAATTGAAGAAAAATGTTAACATTTTAATAATTTTTCAATTAAAAATTTAATTTACATTTTGAAAAAACTCTTCCTAATTATGCATCTATTATCCAAGAAGTAACTATGTGTCAAATGTACTAGCTCTAAGCTTAATGATATCCCTTTTGCATTAATGTTGAAATAAGCAATTTACAAATAAAATTCAGCTTATAAGTCATATCACTGTCTTTCCGACCCGCCTGAAGGCACACGGATAAAGAAAACTGAATGACCTACCGCCGCAACAGCAACACTGGCGGGAACTGGTTGAGTCCTAAGGCAATCACCTGCCACGGTGCAACCCTTCCAGAAGGAAGTATGTCCCATCATCGATGGGAGGAGCCAGATCCCCCACCTTTTTGTGTACCTTACAGGATGGCAAGATCCACCCACCATACCGGAAGCATCTCATTCTCTTTTCGAGGTGCCCATCCGGGGGTCAAATTCAGCTTATAAACATTTTGTCTATAACCTTTTTCTGGCAAACATGGCATATTTCAAGAGACGCATTTACTGAAGAATAGTTTGTTTGAGAAAGAAACTTGTTGTATTTAAATATGAAATATCCTATTAACGAATCGTTATACTTAATACAAATATTAGGATATTATATATACTAAATAGATGCATTACAAAAATTATGTGGTAATATTTCTGCAATTAGGAGATAATTTTAGTAGATATTTTGGCTCAAATATTTTTAGTAAAAATAGAAATAAAATAAATTATCGCATTTTATTTCAATAAGTTGCTTAATACAAAAGAGATTTCATGCAACAAGAATTATTTTGTATATTACAGAAAGAATGTATAAAAAGGAGTAGTAGGATATATATACAAAAGTATTCGCCTTTTTATACTCACGGCTTATTTAAGAAAGCATATTCCTGAAGAATATTTCTTTTTAAAGAATCTCTTAATATATTTAAATATAAAATGCCCTACTAGTGTATCAAAAGTTAATACAGGTCTTAAATATAGCACATTGAAACAATTACGCAATAATATTATTACTAGCATCAAATATTTTTTAAATATTAACGAAAGAAAAATGTATTAAACTGACAACATTTTCTTTTAAGAATCTACTTAATAGTTGAGAAAGAGAAGGCGTTGAGAGGAACAAGATTTTTTTTTATTTATTATGAAAGGAACATACAGAAAAAAATGTATAGAAGTCTAGGAAAAAACATCAAAAATATTGAAAAAAAATTCAAAAAGATGCAAAAATATTCGACCTTTGCCACACATATCTATACAGAAAATGCATTTACTGAAGGTTACTTTAGTAGAGAAAGTTTTTTGTTATATTTAAATATGAAATACTCATAGAATATTCTCTTACAGAATCAAAATTTCAAATAATATTAATGATATCTCTATAATAATTCTCATACATTGCAAAATTTTTTTAATAATCTAACTAAAACCAATTGATAGTTTGAGAAATAAATTTTTACAGTAAAAAAATGAATATCTTAAAATTTTTAATTTTATATAAAATTAAATTTGAAATCTTTTGATTCAGAAAACCTCCTCTTCATATAAAGATGTGAGTATATTTAACGCAAGGGATATGCCATCATGCAAGTTTGCTACAAAAATTGCAATAAAAAATAATTTATCTAAAAGTATAGTGTCAAAAACCATGGAGACACTAGTGCATTATTATTTAATACATCGTATTGCATCTATTTAGAAACAACAGGGTAGCGTCCATTTGGATTATTTTAGGAAATAACTTGTTATTTTGAACCTCGATCAGATAACAAGAGCAACAACTGAGCATTTTTTTTTTTTTTTGTCTAGTATGTTAAGAAATATATTGCAAAATGTTTCTAATAGGACAGACAACTGTAGAATTACTTAACTTTCTTAATTTTTTCCGCAAAGCATTATTCTGTTAAAACAAAAAAGTATTAATCTTTATGTAATTTAAAGCATTTTTTTCAACTGAAAGAATACATCCATCTCTATCGGCTTAGAATTGGGTCATGATAAGAACAGACAGCCTACATACAAAGTGCAGTAGTGAAGCGGAAAATTTTGCTTTAGAAATAATAAGAATATGAAGACTCTAAACTTGAGCGGTCCTAAATGGAAGATAAAATATTTTTATTTACTTTGACCTGGTGTTTAGACGAGAAAAATGAGCTAATTCACTATTTGGTTTTTTAATTTGATATTTTCTTCATGTTGTTGTATGAGAGAATGTATCTGATGACATTTTATTAAAAATCCGTCAGTTTTAATCGGCATACATTATTTATAATATAATAATCCAGCGAAACCAATAATGCGGATGGAGTTAAAAATGTATCATTTGGTGTGCGCCATAATCGAATGCACAAATCCCAATTTCGGTTTCGGTATCAAACTATTGGGACAGATTTTTTAATAATGATATTGAGTAATTTAACGCTCTGCGAATAAACTTAAGCATGAGAAAAAACTATTTATGAGGTTATAAATATATTTTACTTAGATTTTTATTCTGGATTGTAGCATAAGTCAATGAGCTGAGATCTGCCATTTTTATAATTTTATATTTATACTGATTCATTGGAGGTTATTGTCAACAATTTCTTTCAGCATCATTTTTATTTCCTATTTAGCGTAATATTTTTTCTGTTTGAGGATCACTATTTATTTCAATCCGATTTTAATGAATGGTTTTGATTTCAGTTTTTTTGAATATTATAAATATAGAAGACTCCTCTGCGTGAAAACAAAACGTTTAATATTATTATATATTTGCATGTAAAGAGTACTACAATCAAGTAAATTTCTTAAGCGCTCAAGTAATACTCATGAGATTTTCTACTACAGATTTTGTTAATAAATCTGTGACAATAATATCTGAGACATTGTTCAGAAAATAACAGCCCGTCTTGACAGGCACTTCTTCTAGTAAGTATTATAATGGCACATGATCTATTTTGTGACAGTACATTCTCCCATCAAATCAGTTACTATTAGGATGGAATGCAGAGATTACTATTTATCATATCTCAGAGACGTGTAAATGCTCTCCGACGATGATTCAAGCACTGAAATACGTGCGAGCTCACGGGCTTCTTGTTAATATTTATTATCTGTAGTAGCAGATTTCCATATTATTTCCCAAGTAGACTTATGATAGAACTCATAGAAGTTTGTATTATGTTCCAGTATTGTCATATTTACAAGTTTTTAAGGTATGTGATTACGTTCGGGATGAATTTTTTGGAAAATGTTCTAAAATAGTGACATTTTTGAATTTTTACATTAAAAAATTTGAAAAAGTATCTACGAAACCAAGATATGCCAGTTAAATGACAAACATTTTTTAAAAATCGGAAAAAAGTTTTTTTTTTAATTCTAAAAAGAGGTATAAAGAAAGAATCTTTTAGCTTATAGGTTTATTAAATAATTTACTTAAAATTTTGCAGATAGCTTAAGAAATATATTACCTAGTTCTTAATCTAAAAAAATAAGCTGTATTTCCTCCACTCTTTAAATATTAGGGCTCGATTGATTAATAACACGAAATGTTCAATCTTTTTTCGCGTTGTTTTAAATGAATATGTTACTTATTCTATAGTTCAATAACAATAGAACATATTGATAAGTTCATTTACTAAATCTGAACAAAAATATGCGTTAGATTTTAATATATGAGGGGGTTTTTTTTTGTAAGAAAATTCTACCAAGATTAGAATTTCAAAAAATAGTTTTTAAAGTTGTTAACTAACATTAAAACGTTTATAAATGGAAATATAAAATTCAATGTATCTTCTCAAAATTGAACTAAAGACAATTTAAACAATTTTATAAAGAAAAATGTTTAAACATTAAGAATATTAAATAAAATGAATTCACTTTCATTTTAAAAAAAATTAAATTAAAAAAACCTTTTCAACGTTGTCACCTACCTTAATCACTAAATTTTTTAATCCAAATTTTTATAAAACTCCACAAATATTTCTTGAATATTTATTATTTATCAAAACTATTTATTGGACTTAATTAGAATGAAAATTATTCGAATTCTTTTGTAATTATTTTACTGTTATATAATTTAATAATTTTTCGTATTTCTTGTTGAAAAATGACTCCCGATCATTTGGCTCATACTTCATAAAAAACTTGCGAAAATCTGTAATTTGCCTATAAATTTTGAAATAATTGAGAGATCTAGAAATTTTAGCAACTTTCAGTTTGATTGTGCTATGGAAAAAAATTGTGTTATCTTACATGAAAGTGCAAAATATGTGTGGTGGACTTTCAATAGCAAATTATCAAATATGTATCTTCATTTTCATTTTTTTATTTTAAAATGATGATATATATTAAAGTGATAATACATATTATCTAAAAATTGAGTCATGCAACATGGATAATAGAAAGGCATATCATTGACTCTCCGATCCGCCCGAAGGCACGCGGATAAATAAATACTGAATTACCTGACCGCCGCAAAAGCAATATTGACGGGAACTGTGGGTGAGTCCTAAGGGCCATCACCAGCCACGGTACAACCCTTCTATAAGGAAGTACATCCCGTCATCGATGGGAGGAGCCAGACCCCCACCTTTTTGCATATCCTCCAGGGTGGCGAGATCCAACCACCATAACGGAAGCATCTCATCCTCAATAAAAGATTCCCACCTCCCCGGGAGGACATAAATAATGGAAAAAAGCTTTAAAAAACTCTACAGTACAGACAACTGAACCTGAATCAACCAAATTTGACATGCAGTTATTTCTTGAGTAATATGTGCTCAATAAGAAAGGGTTTCTGAAAAATTTAATTACATGTTTCTTTAAAAATTAATAAACATTTTCTTCAATATTTTAACACACATTACTGAAGAAGAACAATTTTTATACCATTTTAAAATTAAAAAAATAATAATAAGTTTTTCAATGTTATAAATTTTATTTCCTTATAATTTTTCTCTGATTTTAATAAATTAAAAATATTTCAAAATATAATTTGCAACAGTGTTTTTTTCTTATTTAAGTGACTAGATTTGGCAAATATAATGACACATATAGCATTAAAATAAGTTTTGATTACAAATCGATCGTTTTGAGAGAAGATAAAATATTTTAATTTCTAGTAACATTTTTTATGTCTTCCTATGAATATAAAATCACTTATTACTTTCATCATTTCCTGAGACATAAAAATTATCTTCGTAGCACTTTTCACATCGATTGGTTTGTAAGCAAGAGTGCCAATGCTAAGCACTTTTATTCAGTTTTAATTGCTACTTTAACGATAATACATAGACACATAAGAGCCACCATGATTGGAAATGCTACATATAAAGGAAAAAAAAAGACACCAGATGGAAAGATAAATAGCCATATGGAAAATACAATTATTGTGAGTGATACGGATTTTACCATGGATTTAATAGCCTTCCAAGAAAGTATGTCTGGCATTACGAAAGCGGAATTGTGAGAAGCAGGGCCCATTTCGTGATTTGTTTTGTTTTGCTTTAAAAATACTGTTTTTAACATTTTTGAGAATAAATAAAACAAATAATTCGGATGATCGAAAACGTCAGTAAAATGCCTATTCATATGAAATTTGAAATCCCTTACTAAATTCTATATTTTATTTTTATTCGTGGTGGGATTATTAAAATTTACTAGATGGCAACTAAAGATAACTTTTTAATAGTTTAATCGTATTATTTTTTTCGACAAAAGATGCTTATTAATATTTTTTTACTCATCTTCATAAATGTTTTGTTCATCAAACAATTTAACCGACAAATAATTCTTTAAAAATAATAAATTAAATACTTTTTAACAGGAACCAGGAATACTTTTAACAGGATGACGGTCATAACAATAGCTGCGACAAACAAAATTTTCAAATTGTAACAGATAAATAATATTTGAATTGAATCAAGAAACGGTTTATTGGTATGCAGTCAATTATATACATTATTATTTACAATGAAACAGGCCATTGAAAGCAATTAAAATTAAAAAAAAATCTGGAAACATAAAAGGACGACGTTTTACTTTTTCGTGTACGTAGCACACAGGGTGCGACAGAAAAACCCAGACAAACAAATTTTAATATAACTTGATTAAAAATAAATAAATTAACAAAATATAGCAAATAATAATAAGATTAGATATTTACTGATCGATAAATTTAATTGGTTTTAAAGTGGCCGGCTTTTGCAGTAATGCAGAGGCGTAAACGCTTATTGAAATTTTCAGCAATGGGCCGCAAGTCTTCTTCCTTTAATCTATCCCATTCCGGCAAAAGTTATTGCTTTAGAAAGTCCAAACTTTTATGTCGTTTAAAGTAAGCCCTATACTCCAAAATAGACCATATACTTTAATCATGAAATTGAGATTTGGCGAGTTTTGTGCCCATTCTCCAGGTGATATAACGCCCAGAAAATGTTCCTTTCACCACTCTTCTATCCTTTTAGCCTTGTGAACTGATGCAGAGTTTTGTTGCAATTCCCACTTTAGATTGCCGAAGTGCGTTTTGGCCCATAGAAATACAAAAGCTTCTAGAATGTCCCACTGGTACACTTTTTGAATTATTTTAGCTCCCTCATCCACAAAAACCAGAGATGTTTTGCAGCTTTCGCAAATTCCGCCCCAGACCCTGACCTACTTTGGATTTTTGGGCTATTCAACATTTGCTGAAGTGCTTAGCGCGTCTACAGACCAGAACCTTTAGTTCTAGGAGTTACGAGCGTTTGGACGGTAAAGAGCTTCTCATTAATGAAAAGGAATCTCTCTCAGTGCCGACATGCGGCCCGTTTCAAAAGTTTTCGGCGTCTTTGGAGCCGCATGAGTTTGTTTTCTTCAGTGAGACGCTGAATTTTCTGGACCTTGTAATGCTTCAGCCCAAATTCTGATTTTGTCATTCGTTGCACTGATCGGTCCCTTTTTTCCAGTTCACCAGCGATCTTTTTCATGGAGACCTTCGAATTTCATTAAACGCGCTTTTTGATAACCTTACGGCTGCTGAAAGAGTTCACCATGCGTTTTAGTTCATTTCCTGGACTTCGACCATTATTTCCAAGCTCTTTCAAACAATGGATTGCATCAGACATTGTTTGCCGAGGCACATTAAGCAAACGAACGACTTCATACTGTTCGTTTTCCAACTTTAAAATAGCATATCTTTTGCTTGGTATTGTAAAAACGGCAAAAATCAGTACTAAAGATGCATTATAAAATATGTTATAATTGAAGTGGTATACAAAAATAAATGAACAAAAATTAAAAAGAAATGAATTAAAATCTATTTTACAATTTCTGTCTATTGTCCGAGTTTTTTTTTTTTTTTTTGCCGCACACTGTTGAGAAAGTACAGTAATCATCCAAAAATTCGGACACGGGATTTTGAGAAATCTCCTCATTTTAGACCTCCCTGAGATCGAAATATACTTTTTCGAAAAATGTCCGTCTATTTGTGACAAGGATAATTCAAAAACGCATTGAACTATACGATTGAAATTCACCAAATTTGCATATTTCTGTTACGTTTTGAGTAAAATCTGTTCAAAGGAAGTCCGTCTGTCTGCCTGTTCGAATATAAGTTAACGCGATAACTACAAAACGAAGAAAGCTAAATAGATAGACAAGTTTCTGTCATAGTTTGAAACAAAACCAACAAAGGGTTGATTGTGTGTCGGTCTACTTTCACAAACATGTTAATGAAATAATTGAAAGACACAATGACTTACATATATCACATTAAATATGAAAATTTTTGACGACAAGTACAGTTTTGATCCAAATCTCTGTTTCAATCGTTTGAGAAAAACATGACAAAATCATAAATTCGATTCTTAGATACTATTAACCACAAGCCAGGAATTAATTAATCTCGAAAAAACTTGCTACGGGTGACACGATCGATTCAGTAAAAATAATAAATTCGCCCCAAAAGTTAATATTTCGAACTATTGTATTCCAATGTCATGGGAAGCCTTCTCTGGCATGGCAAGTTTATTAGAGAGTATGCGAGAAAGTTTTGGAGAGACTACTACCGCTGGTTAATTTTTATATACAGTAATAATCAGAAATTATGTAATGGCGAACCGAAAAACGCGTAAGTTAGGGAGTAACGTCGTATAAAAATTTACAAATTTTAGTTAGAAGGAAGGTTAGTAAAGACCTGTTTTGAAGAAGAGTATGTAAAAAAGATTGTAGTTTTTCGCATATAATGATGCAAAAGAGTAATCCTAAAATAAAAGTATTACCCAGAACGTAGTTATTTGGATATCGATGGCATCATAAAATGAATAAACTCGTCTGGCGAGTCAACGACTCTTTTGTGATATTTCTTTATAGCACGTTAATAATTTTTATTCCCTGCTGTGTTGCGAGAATATGTTTCTCATTAGAATACATTTCTTCAAAATTTGAAGTCGCTTTTCAATTGAGTTTCTAAAGTTTGCAATTTTTCTTTACTTTTCTCGCGTGTTTGGATCTGAGATGTCGGATTTTACAGTTGCGGGAGCTCTTTGTTAAGAATAATGAGTCCAAAAATTCATTGATGGCAATGTATCGGTTTTAAGATCTAATTAACAAGCAAGACTCCCAATTCTTCAAAGAAACGAATAACTTCGTGAATGTATAATTTTTTTTTAGTTTTGCATGTATTATAATATTCTAAAATCGGAAATATTCAAAGCGGATTGGAAAATAAAGAACCTGATAATTTCGAATTTGCATGCATCGATGTGTTATTGCAGGGCTCAAATTCCTTATATAATATATTCCTTATCCATTTTGTCATAAAATATAGAAATTTCAATTTCAAAATATTTTCATTCTTTCTTTTTAAAAAGACTGAAAATTATTTATTCGTTTTATATCTTTTTGAAAATGAATATATTTAGTCTACCTTCTTTTTAATATGTTTAATTTTGAAGTTAAGTAAATCAGTTTTAAAGTATGGACAGTATATTATACAAAGTGGTCCAAATCTCCCCCGATAACTTCTAAACGTGATCACACATATTAAAAAAAATTGCAATTTGAACATGTTGATAACACAAAGTTCAATTTCTTTAAGGGACATATTTCCAGTGAATTATGAAAAAAAATGATACACTATGTAAAAAGTACAAATCAAGTTTAATGAAATACAATATCACATTTGCGCAACAACGTAGTGGCATGAGTAACATGCTAACTGTGTATCACTTTTTATGGCAAATCCTTTGAATATTTAAAGTTATTCCAAAGGGTTCTCATTCCTACGGATGTATCATGAATTTGAGTTTCATTAAATATTTGTTTTACACTTTATATAATATCTTCATTTTCGAGAAGCGTAATACCTTAGAGTGTGTGTGGAGGGGGGGGGGTATAAATCATAAATGTCGTCCTTATTGATTGGCTTTGATTCAAAATTACGAAGTATGTCCATAATAACTTCTTGTTATTTTAAGACGAGACGTTATTTTAATTAAACTTCATAAAGAAATTAATAAATTCGTGCATCAAAATAAATTTTAATTCATGAAATTTTCATTAGAAATTAGTTTCAAACATTAATTTTGTTACTAGTTTTACAAATTTTGTATAATTTAAAATGTTCTATATTTTATAAACATGATTTCTTAAGATTTCTTTGCTTGTTTTGAGTTTTTAGGTTATTTATTTTACGAAATTCTTTGGAAAAATCTTAGATTTTATTTATTTCATGGATGCAATTAATTTCTAATTATTTAGTTTCTTAGATTTTATACTATTAGCAGTAATGGTAATTTTAGATTTTATCTATTCGTATATAAATTTCATAATTAAAATTTTATATAAAATCATAATTAAAATTTCGATAATAAATCATAATTAAAATTTCGATATTAAATCATAATTAAAATTTCGATATAAAATAATAAAATAACAGTAAGATGTTAAATATTTTCCATTAACATAAGCCATAGTCACCTATTATGCAAAGATTTCTGAAATTTTATCAACTTTTTTGGTAGATGACTAAGTTTGGGATAAATTTTTTGAAAAATGCTGTAAAACAAATCTAGTTTTGAATTTTTGCATAAAATAGGTGAAAAAAAAATATCTTTGAAACAAAAATATGACAATTAAATGTCAAAAGTTTAGAAAAAGAATTTTTTTAAAAATCTAAAATCAGGTATAAGGCAAAAACCTTCTGGTTTAAAAGTTTATCAAACTATTTGCTCAAAATCTTACAGACAGTCTAAGAAATATATTACTTGATTCATTGAAAGAAAATTAAACGTATTTTTGTCCAGCTTTAAATACTGGTTTCTACTGATAAATGACCCGAAATTCTCAATTTTTTTTCCATTACGAAGCGTTAAAACAAGTATATAAGATTTCTAAATGAATAGATTACTTATTCTCCAGCTCAAGAAGGAAAGAAAACTGGGAGAAATTATTTAACCAAATTTGAACAAAAGATATGCTTTAGATTTTAATTTATGAGATTATAGTAAGAAGATTATACCAAAATTTAGAACTGGAGAAAATAGCATTTAATGATATAAAATAAGTACGGAAAATGTATCATGCAATTATAAAAATCAATGTAGCTTCTCAAAATATGAAGTCGGAAAAAAAATTCAAACGGTTTTATAAAGAAGACTGTTCAAATAAGAACATTGAATAAAATAATGTTTGATATTTTCTCAAAAAATCATCTTTTCAACGAAGCCTAATACCTTTTTATAAAATACCTTATTGACTAAATACACGCAGAGAAAATTAAAATAAGAAAATACAGTGTTAAGTAAAGAATATTTAGTTATGTATATAAATGAATCAATTTTATTGAAATTAATTGCTTAGTGAAATATTAATGAATAACTTTTTGAATCTAAGCAATTTTCTGGTTAACATTTATTAACAAGTTTTAAAGAATCCAATACAAATGCATTTTTTCGAAGTTCCTGCTGTTATAAAATTCAGTTATGGGCTCCATTTCTCATAATACTATAAGACCTCTTGTGTTATATTATTTAAGCAGGTTAAGTGGAAATTCTGAAAATAACTGATTGCGGTAACCAATTGTGTATAGTTGTTTTTGAAAAATACTTAAGTTGAAAATAGTTATTTCAGTTCAAATGTTATTTACATGTAACTTCGTATTAGTTTTATACGTTTATTAAAAGCACAGTCGTAATATAAACACATTTTTTCCAAGATCCTAAAAGACCACATAAGAAGATGCTTAAGAAAAAACAAAAGTAGATTTCTTTTTCAAGTTTCACAGAAATGTACAGCTCATTCCTTACTTTTCTTTGAACTTTTTTTTGGCCGAGAGCCCCAATAAATGGCCAAATAATGTGGTCAATGTTTTTCGCTCGAAGTCTCTGGCGAAGAAAGTTCGAACGAAATTGTTTTAGTCAAAGTGCCTAATAAATCAGCGATTCCGCATATCGATCTATTGATAGATTGCCGAGTGGAAACTAAACTGAGCTGAAGAAATGGAATCTATTCTTAATTTCCCTAAAACAGATGATTCATTCGAAAATGTATTAATTCAATTTTCATTTACAATAAGTTCCTTTGGTATGCAAATATTTGTAAAATGATTTCTAAACGAATTTTTGAAGTCTTAACTATAAATAATTTATTTCTGTCAAATAATTTTTTTAGCTGCTGTACAAAGCAAATTTCCTTCAAATTTACCCATCAAGATAAATCCTTCAAGTTTTCCCGTCATAATAATTTTTTTACAGTAAGTAGGATTGCTCAACCATTCTAAAAATGCATTCTATAACTAAACGTTTGTAGCATCTTAAAAATGTACTTACTCTATAAACCACAGCTAATTGGTTTGGATTTGTCAGATTGGAATTCCTGCTTGCACTTATTTCAGAATTTTATGGTCAACGTAGTATTCGCTGAAAAGGATGGAACTAGATTTTTCAAATTTCCAAATAGGTGGATATTTTGCTACAAAGTTAGACTTAATGAACCGCAAGCTCTCTTTCACTACATATATTCATTAGAATAGGTTTCAAATTCACTATTCTCCAACTTTAAGCAAATTCTAGATATCTAAATCTCCTTTAACTCTGCTCACGAAAAAAATTCCTTTGCATTTTCTATTACGTATCAAATTTTATTCTTTAAACTGGAGAGTTTATCTATTTCTATAAGTGCAGTTTTATAACAAATTTCCGAGTTGGAGAATATTTTACTACAAAGTTAGACTTAATGCGCTGCAAAGTCTGTTTAACTGCATATCTTCAATAGAACAGGTCTCGAATTCACGATTCGCCTGCTTTATTCAAATTCGAGATTTCTAAATCTCATTTAATTCTACTCATGCAAAACCTCTTTTAAGTTTTATATTAAGTACCAAATTTTCTTCTTTGAAGTAGGAAGTTTAACTTTACCTATTTATATAAGTGCAGCTTCATAACTAATTTGTTTTTGATTAATGAAACTGCACTGATATTGTTGACTGCAATGAATTTGATTTGATTTGTCTGATCAACACTCGAGTTTGAAGATATAAGAGTACTTTTGATGATAGTCAGCATGATATTGAACTGCAATCCGGTAAGGAGTGCAGCAACAGTTCTGGAAACTCTCTACAAGTACTGACATCACAGTAGCAAGTTTGGACTCAGACTTAGTTTCCTTTAAAGAAAATTTGAAGCAGCTTCCCAAAAAGAGAAGAGAATAAATTTATTAATCATGAATTATTAATTATTTTAATTTAATTTTTATTCATCTCAATAATTTTCTTATTCATTGACTCGACTATAAATATTCAAAATTTCACAATCAGTCCCAGCAGAAATCAGTAAAATTGTGTGAACCCTTGAGAATAATTAGAACTGTGGCAACTGTCTCAAAAATAATATGGAAATTCGACACTAAAGTGTATTAAAATGTTTTGAGCTCGATAATAAAAGCAAAGGCCAAAAATAATTAAAATACATAATATTTCCATTACATAGCAAAATAAATATATACTTTATAAGACAGTCACTAAAATATCGCCTATAATTCATTTATGATAAATATCTGGTTAAATTAAATTTGGAAACTCATTCCGAAGTTTTGGAAAATAATGATTCTCCAAATGGTAATTCAATGTCAGTTTACTGAAAAAAAAATTCATAAAAGACATTACTTAATTTTTAAACGTTGTCTCTTTGCTCTGACTTTGCATAATACTGAAAGAGAAGAGTAATCCAATCACCTTTTAAGAATACAAAAGAGGAAAAGAAATTGTGTCAGTTCTATCCTCCTTAAAGAGATACATGTAAATAAAATAAGATTTTCATTTGTTCTTCGCCAATATTGAAGAATCGTGTAAGCCTCGCGTTTTAAATTGAATTACGTCACTTTCAATAATGACAATAATAAAGATAATCCAGTAACAAACGGAGGAACAGCCGATGAACGAAAGCTGTCTCGTAAATAACTCTCCCCCCTCCACTTGAAATCTTTTTCTGATTATCGATTGGCCTGCGCTCCTGTTATTGGGGGAGTCTTACTTACTTTTGGAGCCGCAGCTGGTCTATCGACCCACTACAACACAAAGAATGCACGGGAAACACTGGGGGATGGAAATCAACTCACTGCCCATTTTACACTCAAAACAAATGAATCAAGCAGCTGCCAGGGTACACAGGACTCTACAACGCAAACTATCCTTAAAAAAAAACGTTGATCTGTTGTGATCGAGACAGAGTATAATGGTTGCGTTTTTAGACTTGATATGATTCAAGTTAATTAATATATGTTATCTGCCATTCATAATTATAATAATAAAATCTAACTGGACTAATAGAATCAAGTTTTATACAGGGTGCTGCAGAAAAACCAGGACAAACAAATTTTAATATAACTTGATTAAAAACAAAATATTACAAATAATAATAAGAGTAGACTTTTTTAATTTAATTGGTTTCAAAGTGGTCGGCTTTTGCAGTGAAGCAGAGGACTGGACTTTTATCATCATTGCCAAGGTCTTTGCATCATACACTGTTTGCCTAGGCACATTAAGCAAACGAAAGACTTCATACTGTTCCTTTTCCAACTTTAAAATAGCATATCTTTTGCTTGGCATTGTAAAAAGGCAAAAAATCAGCAAACAAACTAAAAGATACATTATAAAATGTGTTATAAATGTGTTATATAAAAAAAAACAAGTGGTAGACAAAAAGAAATGAACAAAAGTTTAAAAAAATTAATTAACTTCTATTATATGATGTAATAACTTTGTGCGAGTTTTTGTGCCGCACTCTGTACTGTAAAAAAAAGTCCAGCTTTAAATTATGTGCGACATTTTTTCTGTGCTATTCTTTCAATACAGCTTACAGATATACGGTGAGAAATTTTATTTGAAACAAGGTAGCTTATAGCTTCTGCCTAAAGAATTATAGAAATATACAACACTACAGTTTTGTTCTTCCATATTAGCAACATGCTTTCTCATAAATTATAAATAATTTTATATGTTTTCTATTAAGTCAGGAAAAAAATCGCAAGAATAATGATGATTCAGAAAGTTATATGTTGATTTTACAGAAACTGAAACTAAGAATACAACACATAACTGGTGAAAAGGAAGTTCAGCAAGAAGGGAAGAGCCCTACGTTGATCTGCTCCCAATAAAAAATTTGCCAGAATATTAACTGATTTATAAACAGGCAGAGTATGAAATTTTCAGATCTGATGTGGCAATTTGGCAAAGGAGAATAACTTCATTATGTAATGCGATCACTCTGAGCTCCAAGTCAACGAGGGGTGACGGTATTTGTTGTGTGTGTTTTTGGAAGAGAAATCACTGCTTATAAGAAGAATCACTGCTGCTACTTATGATTTAAATGTCCCACGCGGATGTGTTAAGATGAAATTATAGAGGAAAAATGTCTCCTTAGAGGCTCCGAACGGATTCAGGTCCAGAGAGTGAACTGGATACTACATGCGCTGACTTGTTTGGTGTTGTTTGTGGAGGTATAGATAATATCCAGGATATACAGTATGATCTAAAACTGTAATATTCTACGATCAAATTATTGCTTACTGTATTATGACAAGGGAAAAATAATAACTAAGAATGTCATATATATAAACTTGAGAAGTCAAGGTTTTTCAAAGAAAAACATAACAAGTTGATCATTGTCAAAGAATTTTTTATCCCATTTAAGGACATTAACTTTTTCAATTTATAACACTAATGCCGGATGGATCTTAATGATTCCAAGTTCTTCCCAAATCAATGTCATCTTCTATCACTTTTCAAACTAAATTTGGATTATGCGAGAAAGGGAGATCCTTCCGATGATCTGCTCCATACAAGGATTTCCACAAATGCCTTTCCGCCTTGATAAGAAGTGATTGGCTTAGAAACGGCTGGTCTACTGGCACCCTTGCAACTTTATGAATCTTCCTGGACATTCCTTTAAAAGCATCACTCGAATGACAGCAACAAGGCAAGACTTGCATTGGGATATGCTGAATGTTCTAATTCTTTCAATTTAGTTCTCACTTATTTGATCTTCAAATATTGGTCATCAGAAGTATAAAAGTAATTTAGTCGCCCTTTCTCGAATCTTCCAGATGCTGAAATTGTAATTTGAAATTAATTCAAAAGTTTATGGACAGCGGTAGGAAGTAGCAAGTGTCTACTTCTGTCTAATTTTGATATACCTGTATTTTGTAGTGTCTTCCATTAAAATTCTTCCGGCCTTGAAGTCATTAGAGGAAACTGATTATGAAAAATTCCTTATTCCACAATCAATGCATTAACTCCCATATTTACATATGTTCTTCTATTTGCAGACGTAGCATTCCGACAGCGATATTCTTTTATTTTTTTATTTTCCAGCTTTATTCAATATCTTTTATTTATTAATGTGCTAAAAAATCATGATGAGCATTAGCTATTTCTACGAATGAATGCAATGATCCTAATTTCTCTTTAATTTATGGCATTTGTACATTTGTCTAAAATATATTTTCAGTATTTACTGACTTCTTATACAAGGCACTCTTCAGGAAGAATTATGAATTAAATTTATGGCAGTAACCATGATTTAAATGATTTAAAATTACGAAATTCGTTCCCATATATCTTTCATGTACTTTCAAAATGGCGGCATTAACCTGTGATATCGAATCAGTTAAATCAGAATGAACTTAAATTTCAGTACCCATTAAGAAGATAGTAGACAATAGTTCGAAGTAAGTATTAATTTGCATCAGTTATAAAAAAGTCACCATCAGAAGTGGAGAAAATTTCATCCCGTATGATAGTATTTTGATAGTATAACATTCCTG
The DNA here is from genome assembly GCA_026543865.1 of Argiope aurantia. Classification (NCBI taxonomy): domain Eukaryota; kingdom Metazoa; phylum Arthropoda; class Arachnida; order Araneae; family Araneidae; genus Argiope; species Argiope aurantia. Next base: position 558,041 of record JAPMOR010013418.1, read on the forward strand.
CAGCTAATATTTAAAAAAAAATACCCCCACAAATTTTCAGTATTACATGATGATTCAAACTGAGCATTCGAGACAAAATGAGGGTGCCTGATTGGAATAAAAACTTTAAACCCGATGTATAGTAGGGATGAATTATAATCTCTTAAACTACAACTTTACCTCCTTTCTATCATAGCATTTTTATTTGAAAGATTTGATCCAACATTTAATCAAAAAGGAAAAAAGAAAGAAACTGAAACATTACATAATCATAAAAATTTCATTAAAATAATATTTTAGCAACTTGTCAAAATACTTGAAGTCAAAGATTCCCTCCGTACCCTTTTTACTTGCTGAGTCAAACAATCGGAAAACAAGATAAAAGCCTTAAGAGAAATTCAGTAATTCTACCATTTCTTCTACTTAACCTTGCAGCTATAAAATTGCAACAGTTGAAGTATTTTGGTTAGATTTCTGTAGTTCTGCATTTATAATAATGCAGACAATTGATTTTACATTTTATATAGATTCATTTTTATTGAAGGAGATGAGCAAAATATTTATCCAAGAGTTTCCTTATTTTTTTAATAGTGTCTATCAATGTATAAGCATTTATGGATATCCTTATTCAGAACTGTTTTGTTCATAAATTCAAGGGAGTTTGAAGTCCAGCGTGATAATAATTATCAAATTTTGAACACGATGATAAGTCTCTATATTTCTGATTTTTAAGTATTTCAAGATATTTTTATATTCAGTATAAGGTTATTTAATTAACCTTATTTGTAAACAATAAATATTTAGAATTAAAAAAAACTTGTAAGTGCGAAAGTATATACTACTTTTTCACTTTATTAATATTCCTTTAATTTTTCATTAAAAGCTTTCCGTTTATTCTGAGTAAATACAGTTATGCAATATGAAATCATTTCTAATTTGCACATTTTCAAATATTGCTTTCTATGCCAATCAGGGCAGAAAAAAAAAGAAAATGTTGCATTGCACTGAAATTAATTATGCATTATAAGTAATCCATTAAACAACTTGTAAAACTAGTCCCTTTTCACATAGCTAAATGTACTCTTATGTACAATTTAAAATAGTCAACTCGAAAATTACAAAAGGATGATTGATTCTTAATTACATAACTGCTCCAAATTAAGGTTAAAAATACAGAATGCCCCCTTAAAAATTTCAGTTCAACAGCTGGAGTACTGCCAAAAATAAATTTTGACTTATGCTTTCACATAATCCTTGACTCGAAATATGATTATTTTAAAAGTATCTTATTATTATAGTTATTTTGAAATATTAGTGATGAAATATTAAACAGAAAATTAATGACCCTCATAGGATTCAATTTGCCGATTTATTGAAATTTACCTACTTCGTTTTTTTTCTTTTGGAATCGATAATAGGAAGATCGAGTAAGTCGTGGATACGAAATCCTCTATACACAACTGTTTTTATACACAACACGTTTTTTCTTTTATACACTTTCATATACCTGCTAAAAGCTTCAAAATTGTGAAATAGCGTATTTTTCTTTGTTCCTTGAATTAAAAAAAATATTCAAGGAGGGAAGTGTCTCTCAAGAAAGCTTTACTTTTCATCAAATGGAGGTACATACAATCGAAAATGAACATTGATAATTACCTGAGATACTCCTCGTCAAGCCTCATTCACTGCAGTGTTCAGGGTTTGTACAGTATGTGTCTATATTAACTAATCACGTCCAGTTTCAGGAAAGCCAATTCATTTTCCATATGAGGAAGATCTTGCGAAGTTAACAAGCACATGGATTGATGTCAGTTTGACATTTACTGTTCCGACCTCACCATCTAATTTGTGGTTGAATTGTATTACTGAAACAATGTGCTGGAACAGCCTATATCTGTGGATGAGCCGCACCATTAGTACCAGTCCGCTGTGAAACTGTCAGGAAGTTTCACAAATATTATCTATCCTAAACCTTGTTGCCTGCTTAGAAATTGACGAGGCGTTGGGAAGTATGTATTGCTATGTTATCTTTTTTCGGATACCACTTCTCTCGACTATGGTATCATTCTTCCTTAAATAAAAGTGAGATTTATTCCGTAGAAATATTCGATGGTATTACTGGAATATATGGGATTACGATTGCATCCCACCAGTATGCAACCTTGCATTGAGAGTTTAATAGAATCTCAGTGGTTAGCTAGTCCTTAAAACTTTTTAAAGTCAGCTGCAAAATGTGCTATTATGTCCTTGATTAAGAAGCGTGTTTGGTTATTATTTGCTGTAATAGTTTTATTAAAGTAGTTAAAAGACAGAGCTTGAGATAATTTTTTTAAATTTTTGTCTAAAAATTATTGTAATTGAATTTTCTAAATTGAGTGGGTTAAATTTATGAGATTATCATCTTGAACTAGAGGAATGATAAATAAAGCAATTTTAATCTTTAATAGAGGAAAAAATTCGGAAACAAGACATTTAAAGCATTAAATAATGCTTGAAAAAGGATAAAAATTAGGGTTAGGCAATTTGGTATCATATGTGAGAAAAAAAGGAAAGAAAAGATACAGTGTTTAAAACGTAATACATAGCTTCCTATATAATGTGAATTTGACAGTTTAAAAAATAGTTTTTCTTTAATTATGCTTAATTTTAGGAAACCAGTAATCCAATATAGGCAACCAGCTTCTTTAATTGGATCGATGGAAAAGAAATTTATTGTAATATGGGCAACCAGCTTCTTTAATTGGATCGATGGAAAAGAAATTTATTGCAATATGGGCAACCAGCTTCTTTAATTGGATCGATGGAAAAGAAATTTATTGTACTTTACCCTATTTTAGAGTATATTTCACAAAGAAGTGAATGAAATTATTTTAAAACTAAATAAAACATGAAAAATTCTATTTTCATTTTGTCATCATTTTGTTTTTTAAAATGTCCAAGTGGTCTCAATTCGGCAGATCTTCCCTATACCAAAAGTTCAAGCGAACGGACATTATTCATATATTCTTCATATCCGAAACAAATATATTTTTCAACAATTAGAAAATAAAAAATAAATCATTCAAAATTGTACTGTTTTTTAATAGGAAAAAAAAAACTTCATTTGGCTGTCAGTTTTAATGTAACCGTAAAAAAGATTCTTCATTAATCGAAAAGAAAATTTTTTTAAATGTGTCTGTTCATAAGTACATCTTAATGAGCCAATTATATCAAAGTTATGATTAACTTTCCTTCATTAAGCTAAATTTTGAAAGAAAAAGCTCTTCAGATAATTGCAACTAATTTTTTGAGTGAAGTAAAACATAACATTGAACTTCATATCGTGATAATTATCACAATTAATTTTTTAAAAATAAGTTTTATAATTCATTTCACGTATATTCACATACTGTTACAGATTTTCCAGTAATGCTAAGTTGATCGCTAAATTTAAAGATAAGTTTAACATTAGTGGAACTACAAGTTTTCACATTCAGTTTCACGATACAAAAATTGACTAAATTTCAAAAATTGTCTATTTAATTACTATTCAGGCACCAATTCTGTATATTTCGAAAAGAAAACCAAACTTTCGACTGGATCTTGAAAATTTTTAAAGTATTTTATAATCGGTATAACCATGTCAATTTTTATTATCAGAATTTATTCGAAATTTGAATACATCGATTGAAAAGCTGACTTTAAAAATTTCTGGCAAGGCATCAAGGAATATTGCAATATTTATTTATATGCATATCAAATTTTAAATTATTTTCAAATTATAAATATCTTCTAATATGGTGAATTTTGTGTTTCTGTAAAGGGTCTATTTAATATTACGATTAAATTCACTACTGAATATTTTAACTTTCATATTTTCTAAGGCTAAAATAGTTTGAGATACATAAATATTTTCCTTCACTAATATATCTATTAAAATAAAAGCAATCCTTTTTCATGTACTAAGGAATAATATTACTTCTTTATAACTTTTTCTGTAATGTAAAAATAAATGAAATTAATTTGCCATTACATTATACTTAAAGCTCCCATAACTATGTATTAAATAGCCAAAATAAAGTTATATATATAGGCTGATTCAAAATTTCCATTGAAACTTTAAAAATAAATATTTTGCAAACGAATGAAGATAAAAATCCGCTCTTTGTAAAGAAGGTTGGGAAAGGAACCGGATTTTATTTTATGAAAACAGACTAATTGATAACATACAATTAAATCACCAGTCTATAATTGGTAGAGGGATATACATAAGGTAAGACAGTGAGTGAAGTTACAACATGTAGAAGTTCAGTTCGCTGTTCTCCATTCAGGAACGAGATGTGAGACTAGGAATCACGTTTTGACAACATTCTGAATCATTTTCAATGTATGACCGAACATGAATAACAGAAATATTACTGACTGCTGTATAAATGTTTTTTTTTTGTTTGACAGTTGAGCTTCTAAATGAGGATATCATGATAAACATTAGTAAACATTACCCACACCTAAAATTTCGTGCTATATAACTCATTGTTCCTACAATTTCAGAGCCATATGACTGATTATTAATCCTTGTTCCATAACGAAAAAAGTTTGATTTCCATTTCCAAACTTTCTATGCCTCTTTTTTTTAACTCTGTCCATTTGCGTATATTTTTTATTGTTTTAAAGTTGCTACTATTTTTTAATCACACTGTAAATTAAGATTATTACTTTAGCTGAATCTGCATGCAACATTTAATCGAGAATGCATATAAAACAATTTAAATAACAACTGTTTGCGTACATATCTCCCTTGTGTTTCTATATTCGAAAATTCTGTTTTTCTATTTATATTTTCATTTAATTTAAGTCATTTGTTTTCATGGTTTGGCTCTTTTTCGGTATACATATTTGAGGAGAGCTCGGTGGATCGGTTTGAGAATCGCGAGTTCTTCTAATTCCACTGAAGAGTTCAAAGTAATGTGAACCTTTCACACTATCCGATGTCCTACAATAAATGTTCCCACTAACATTACAGTGTGGAAGCTTGGAGAGTGAAGTGCTGTCAAGTGACGTCTTAACACAGTTAAAAATTACGAGACTTATCCCTGGTAGACATCAAGCTTCAAAATGGTCGGTTAATCGAATTCAAATCTGTGACTTTTCTACAATTTTAAATTAAATATCAACAGATTTACTTTTACTCTTCATTAATTAACTGTATGATAGAAGATACCTACATGTTTCTGTTTTATTTGGAATTGTTTTCAATGAAACGATTTATTTTCCTAACTTCATTCGCTTAACTTTTTAAGAAACAATTTTTTTCTAAGTTTGTTACTTTACTTTTTATTTTCTGTAGAACAATGTCTAATCATGTGTCTCAATCATATGAATATTATGTTTTTCCTTTACTGTTTTATGTAAATGTGGAAAATTAAAAGTCCACAAAATGATTTCGTTTGACTTTGGAGCATTTATCTTATTTGATCTTATCGTTTTTTAAATCAGAGATAATTTAAAAAGATTTCTCATGATGCACTTTTAAATGATTAATCTCGTTAAAACAAGGTTAAAGAACTATACAATTAATTTTTTGGAACATTCATCTCAACACAATGAACTGCGCGTTTAGAAATCTTTAAGAAGTTTGTGTTATCTCTATCTGTTAGAGATAAGCCAAAAGAAAATATCCGAAGTCATTCAAGAAATCTTTTAAAGGCTAATTTATCTTTGAAGTGTGGAAAATACTATAAATTTTCCAAGTTTACTTATGTATTAAGAAATGTTTGAAAAGACAGTTTTTTTTTATGATTAGCACATGTTTAGAGCAGCTTCATATAAAGCGAATATAAGTAATAGTATTAAGATTATAAAGGGGAATAAATGAAGACCGAAGATGAAATTTAGGCTGTTGTATTAAATAATGAAGTATTGTTGGTGCATGGTTTTAGCGCATAGCAAAAAAATATATCTTTGTCTTGCTTAACAGGGTTGTAAAAATCAAAGCACTGAGTCACTTTAATTAGTCAAGCAAAGATACCTTTTTAATCCATTTTTAAGCCATTCTTGAATAGATAGGACGGTATTTCGATATGAATAAATTAAAGACATTGACTGCTCAGTGCTTATTATCAGGGATCAGTTTAGTTAAATTAATGTCCGTTTTAAAGCAACATTAGGGCTATTTTGGGTCGGATCTCGTATCTTTGAACAATGGTCAGATGGCGAGAATGACACCTGAGCTGGCACCCCTTCTCCAAACTTCTTCACCACTCCAGTGGGAGGACGTTTAGCCCTGACGGATTTGACATGCACCAGGCTGGATTAAACGATGGTTCTTCGGTAGACTCTTGCCTTGAGTTGAAACCAAAAGATTTCGAAACCTAGACCTTACCACCAGACCACTGCGTTCCTACGTATCTTCAGGAATGGCTTTCTGGATGAAACCTTGCACTTTAAATGTTGCACATTATGTGAATGTTTTTTTTTTTTTTGGTGATAAATGTAAATAGTTCATCCGATATTTTTTTTACAATTTTATTTAATTTGACTTGTTTCATGTTTGTAAATATGGGATTGTGTAAACGATTTTTTTCACTCATTTCTTGTTTCTCCAGAGTTTTGGAATTTTCTACAATTGCCTGTTCTCGGTTACAATACATACTTAAGAATTCATATAATTATGAATTAATTGATTAATTTATTTGAATTATTATTCCATACCAGTGGTGCCATCCTGGTAGTGATTTGAAAAAAAGATTGAACTTAAGATTCAAAAATATTGTTGATATTTATCTATAAATTCAAAAATATTATATAAAAAATTATTAAAATTAAAAAAATGTTTTTAAGCGCACTAATAAATGGATGTTTTTGAAAATTGCTTTTAAAAATATTGAATATATCGAAGTTATTACTTGAATATAATTAGAGAATAAAGTCATCAGTAAGACAGGTTGAAAAAATGCTTTACCGGACATTGAATGCGGAAGTATGTTAAATGTCGTAGTTGTTCTTGATAAAATGTTTCTGAGATGGTATTAGCAAATGAAATCAGCCCAGTGATTATCTTGTGACATAACAACGGACTTAGAATTCCTTGGTTAATGCGTAACTAAGAGAATAAGAGCAAAAACCATCTAATCAGTATATGTATATGTATAATATCCCAGCCCCATCTGTAACACTGGACAGAGCTTAAAAATAACTCCGCCGATGCGATATCTCAACTTCTATTTGGCCTCTAGCAATTCGGAGAGATTTTTTAAATCAACGAATAAAGCTAAGCAGGAATAAAAATTAGTTATGGGATAGTGCACTTCAAGCTTTATTTGCATGTCTTATGTTAGATTGTAACAAAGATAAATGAGTTGAGATGTTTTTATTTTGTTGATTCATTTTATTCTCCTTGCACGAGACATTTGGAAGTTATTTCCAGTATTTGCTTTCAACAAAATTTTAAATTTTCTATTTGGTGATGTATTTTTTTTTCTGTTGGTAAATCACAACTTGTTTCGATCAGTTTTTAATTATTAGTTTTGATCTGAGTATTCGTGAACTTTTTTAATTCATTGATTTCCGGACCTTAATTGCTTATTTTTAATGCTACTATATATATCATCTAAAGTGCGCTTCAAATTCTGTTTATATATTTCTTAAGCACACTGCCAGTGGGTATGAAATTTCTACAACTTTCATTTGTTAATCTATGTCAGACAGATCAGAGATATTGTTAAAAGGATAAAAACCTGTCTAGACGGACGCATCTAGTCTAAGAAATAATTCGTAGATTCCAAGTTAATTAGTGAATATAATTCTACCACTAAGAATAAAATTTTCTGGCAGCGTATTTTTGAATGGTCCTTATGGTGGATTTTAGATATTAGATGATCAACATTTCCCAATGTGGCGCAATTATTATCACAAAGAATAAGAAATCCAAAATATTTTTTGCGAACATGGAATCATAAGCAAGACTAGAGCTCGGTTAATTATTCTGAGTCAAAAGCTCTATCTGCGTGGTCATAAAATAGTATTCTCTGTTTGAAAGCATCTGCAGCGGAAACTAATGAATGGAATGAAACCATATTTCATATACAGACAGTGGAAAGTATCAGGAAATGAGTTCCGCAAAAAAAAAAAAAAAGTAATAAAAGACATCGATAAAACAGATTTAGGCGCTGTCGGAGGCTATAATTGATGCACAGAAAGTGAATTATGACATTTTTTATTAATGTTCGAGTGATATAAAAGTACATATGCAGACATGAATGGAATACAAAGTGAAACTCACAAAAAATTATCTTTTATTAATCAGTATTAGAGCCCTCTGATGACGTACAACGCTTTCAATGATCTGACCTTCCATGTGCTGAAAATATTGTGTTAACAATTTTTTGTGCTGAGTTTTTCACTCCATACTTACCACATTCTACATTATAAATTCAGTTTCATTCCATTCATTAGTTTTAGCTTCGAAACAGGAAAGTTTTTATGGCTACCCTGTCTATTATAATTTTGAAATATACAACACATATATGCACGGTATTTTGCAATATACAAAAAACTGCATATTCTTCATGTATTTCATTCACAGTCAAGACGAATATTCACTGAGAGGACAATTCAATATGAAAAATATGAGACATCAATGCACACAATTCATATATGTATGAAATTGCATGAAGAAAAGGAGAATGCCTTTCATTTCAGTAACTAACACAACCTTCATAATATAATCTTTAATAAGTCAATGAATATTATTTTAACTTTCGGCTAATTTTGTTTTTTTACATATTGAAGGCAGTGTTTTATTGAACGCGATAAGATCGAGACTTGTTTACAAGCCTGTTCTGTTCACAGTGGTCAGTTCATTGAATGTATACAGAGCACGCTTTGACGCATTGCATTTATGTTTATACAGATATATATCAGCATCCTAATCATTTTTAAAGCCTATAAATATGTTATCTAGTGGAGATTAATCTACAAGAACTTTATTATGTTACTATTATGCTAAAAATGTATTTGAAAATATGGCAGAGGTGTTTTGAATATAATGGAAATCATTTTATTCTGTCACAAAACACTGAAGAATTAATACATAATATACCTATAAATACAACAGATGATCAAAGTGATCAAAAATATGGGGTTATAGTAAACAAATAAGTATTTACATATAACAAATACCAAAAATAAGACAACAGCTGGCCAAACTGGTTACAAGAGAACTATTGATCAGTAACTGATTTGAATTTGCAAAAGACCATAAGTATAGACCAAGTAAAAAATTCGTTTAAGCTTTCATTCAAGTATAATTTTAATATAGATAAAAGTTATTGAGTTTATGCATGTATGTTTCGCAACTTTTCCGAAATAACTGGATTGAATTCAACTATATTTTGTACACTTACTATGCAAGGCATAGAAAGAATATATAAATTTTCGAAGTACAAAAATTAATTAAATATTCAATTAATCAGAAATTAACAATATTTTTCTTTTTTACATTTTGATTTAATGTAGTTAGTTTTAATAGTTTTTAAATTTTTCTGTTATCTAATAAGTCTTATAGCAGTTGCATTACTCTATCTTCTGTTTTGGATAACAGATGGCGATGCCTGATTAGGTACGCATCTCATGGTACATTGCGATTGCGATTGTATTAATAATGAGAGGAAATGCTGTTCTGTAAAAACTGTGTGCGCGTGAATGTCTTGTCTTCGTGTTTTGTGTTTGTTTTGTGTGAAATGGGATCATTAAAGAAATGTTCCCCGAAATATGGGTTCTCTTGCCTCCACTGCTCGGATCATTATGATCTTTATTCCACCACAGTCTTTTAATAATGTTTTTATTGGTCTTAGAATAATGATTTAGCTATGCTTAAAATTAAGCTTAATTTAATACTCGAACGAAGACTGCCTTTCTTATACCTCAGCATTTGTGAACAAAGTATTGTCTTCATAAGTTTTTTATATTACAGTATTAATATAATAACTTATGAAGATAATTAACTATCGGTAGTTTTAAAAATTTCACTGGTTCAGGTGATACTATTTTTAATTAAAAGCGGACGATAAAAAAAACTTGCATATTATAATATTTTATATAAAAATAATATTAACGTTAAAAGTATTTATTATACATGCAAGCATTTTAATTCTGAGTAATGCCAGGTATATTAGCTAGTAATTAATAAAATTTAAAAACTCATACTTTAAAACAGTTTGTATCGAAATGAATTATTCAGGCATGCATTTTGAGATAATATGACAAATTTTTTTGAGTGCATCGGCAGTCAGTATTAATTTCACAAACACTGAATGAAATTTACTAATGCTCATATGACATATTAAGCACACCACGGCAGTTTAATTTTGAGATTCCCTCTGTATTTAATAGAAGAGAGTAAGACAATCAAGAAATCCGAAACATGGAGAAATAAAAAAAATTCTAAATTGATATTTTTTTGTTGTTGCTGACAAAGCTTTCTATGTACATACGGGAATGTATAAATAAAAACAAAAAACAAAGAAATTCCACTAAAATCGTTACATTTATTCTTTTTTTAAAATTGCATTTTTCATCTGCACTTTATTTGTTAATTAATTTTTAATTTTTTATAATAGTATATTGTAATTCGAGACGAAGAAAGCTTGTCAGAAATAAAGATATTAAAATGTAATAAATACATTTCACTTCCTGCTAAAAATAATTTCAGTCACGATGTTAAGGAGCATTAGTACTCTAAGAGCAATAATAAAAGATATCAATCTTTTCGGAAACGACATGTAGATGGATTGCTACTAATACAAGAGTCGACATTGTCGGTATGAGTTTATTGGATTCGGAGTTTGTGGCATTCTTTGATTTACAATCCGATTCTAGTCACTGTTGCTCTCTCGTTCTGAAAAAGAAAAGTCCGTCTGTCCCAGAAGTGCTGGAAAAAATGGTCACTGGAAGTAGAAATCAGCATAAAGTGCAGATGAGAAAGATTTGGTGTCTAGGAAATAATAGGCCCATTCGACCCCAAAGCAGTGACCGGATAACAAAAAAGATAAGAAGAAGCAAAAGATTTCGGATACGAATGTCATAGGAAAAACTAGATATGTCATCCAATCGGAACTTTTCCTAGAGGAAAAAAGAAACAAACAATGAAAGGGAGATAATAAATTCTCATAATAAAACTAACTTAAATACGGATAATATTCTCTTCGTAACTAGTATCAAGATAGAAGATGATTCTTTATTCCCATATTTGTAGAATTCAGCATGAATACATCTAATTAAAAATGTTTTAAAAAACATATTTTTATTAGTCATTAAACAGCAGATGTTTTTTTATCTTAATTATTTAAATTTTTAAATTTATGTGTTAGTTTTATTTTTGAATCTGACTTCCAGATGGCACCACTAGAACTGAATCAAATTTATTTAAATTGAAGATTTATTAAGTTCTAATAATATTAAAATAGATTGATATCTAGAATAGGAAAGTATACAAATTTTCAAACATATAACATACCAGAAAGTTAATGAAAAATCGATTGCATAATTTCATTTTTATATGAATATGAAATATGAAACGAATCAAATGAAATAAAAAAGATTTAATTAAAATATTCTAATTATTGAGTATGATATGTATTGATTGGAAATAAAATTATGGATATTTTCAAAAAAGTAATTACAAATTCAAACAATAATGCAACAAGAAACAAAATTATCTACGTATCATCGCTTAGTGGCCTATTTTAACCCCCTGACTTGTGTACTCATTCGACTTCCTAATTGGATAAATCAAGATGTATAATTTTATTTCAATTTATATATGAACATAAAGAATATCTCAGATATTTAAGCGTACCTAAATGCTTTGCCTTTTAAACTAATTGTTACAGATTGAAAGATCTACTTATTTAATTCATTATTTATTAATGTTCTAAAAAAGATTTAAAAAAAAAACTTTTTGGCACTTATTTTAAAATTCATTATTGCTATTATAATGGAATCTTAAAATTATTTTCCCTACTAAATTCAATATCAGGTGATGATCATTCTTTGATTTTATACCTCGGTATAGAAACAAAATATAATTAAATGTATCGATTAATTGGTAATTAAATTGCATAAACTGATAATTAAAAACATTAAATTAAAAAATTTTTCCCTGAACCATAAATTTATAATATTTCAAAAATCGTGCATATCAAGTGAATAGAAATTTGATAACTAAATCATATCTTTAAAAACTTGAAGCAAATTAAGTTAAATAAAAGTGCTTAGAAAAAGAGGAAGGGAGAGATAATATATTTCTTATATTAAAACGAATCTAAATACTGAAAATGTTCTCTTAAACATAGCAAATTAAATCATTTTATGTTAATTTGATATTTGTTAGCTGCAGAGCGCCAATTTAATTTTAGAAGTCATTGCGCATCTTGAAAAAAGGAAAGGGATGTGATGTCATAATTTAGGGTACGACAATGAATTTTTTATTTTTATTTTGGATGATATAAGGAAATATTATTGCCATATGACAAAAACTTAAAAAATATACCGCTGCTCAATTGTATAAAATAATGTGAGAAATGAGTTTTTTTGAAAATTGCATTGTCATATAAAAATTGAGATGGAAAAAAAGATTATAAAATTTTATACGGTATGCTATTTTAAGTTCACCAGTGGAAAAATATTAAGACTTTGCATTCGGAAAAGTATTTCGATACATACTTATTCACTTAGTATAAGGACTTGTTTATTGCTCCGAAAAATAAGAATATATAATTGCTTTAAGTTGAATTTCTCCGAAAAAATTAATCTATATTTTCTTACCACTCTGTAGATATTTTCAACAAACAAATTTAAAAAAAAATTGATAAAACATTAAATGATGCGCCGACTTGCATGGTGCTTGCGAGCAGCCACTTGAGTGCAAAGGGTTAAAAACATCTGGAACTTATTATTGGCATTTTAGTAATAATAAAACCGTCATCAAACAATTTCCTTTTTAATTGAGAAGGAAAAGTAACGTTTCTGAGATGTTTGAATTATTCGATAATTTTGCAAAGCAATATTAGTAAATATTTTTTATTCAAAATAGAGTTTCAAAGCTTCCATATTCTTAAAATATTTTAAGTAAAAGAAGCTATTTAAAAATCTTTTTAAAAAATCCAATAAATTTTAAGTTTTATGGGTATTTTAGCAGTGTTCTGAGGAACCATAAAAATGTCACAAACATTTTCATCAAACGACATAACTATTAGAATTTATGCGCACGCAATTTCTAACTCATGTCAGAACTTTCGACATTTCATATTTATTTCCCAGATACTATTCACAATGAAATTATAATCGCAAATAAAATTGTCGATTGAACGATATTTTAGATATAAAAGATATAAATCGCAATGAAAGACATTGCAAATAATTTTTGTTGTAAGTAATATTAATAAATAGTGTTCATTTTCCAAAGCATTGATTTTATATAATATTTCGAAATAGTAAATCGAGACACTCCCTTCAATTTAAACTTTCTGGTTATTTTGAGATATTTCAATGCGCTTTTATTTAATTTGTTTTAGTTTTTAAAGTGAAATTTTGTAATAGAATGACCACTCTCTTATTGATGTGCTTGTTTAGAAATTGTGTAAACTGGTGTATTCTCGAAGAAAATACACTTTTGTAGAATTTTCCAATATTAATTACCTATTTAATTTATTCATTTAATTAAATTTTGATTCCATTCAAAGTCTCCACCTTATAAAGAATTCGATAAAAACTTATTTATAAGCCTATTATTTTTAGTGAAGAATTATAAATAAAAGAAAGAAAAGAAAGTAATTCCATATTTTAATACATTAATAAAAGTGTACTAAATAAAGCTTTTAAAAACAGTTTTTAATAAATTTATGACTTGCTTTGAAAAATTTCTTCAGATTTTAGAAAAAGACTTTTTAAAGGAAAATCGATCAGCTTTTTTCTTAATAATTCAGATTTACTGGATTATTAAAAATACTTCTTAACATAACTTGATTTTTAATACAACTTTTCCCTTCCGTTTAAATCAATTTCAATACTTTTGTGGCAAACTATTTCCTTAGTTAATTTCTTTTCAGCTCTTATGTTCTATAATACATATATATATATATATATATATATATTCCAAATTCCAAATTTATATATATCATTGCACAAGAGACTGCCTATAGGATTTACAGTGACACGCTCTGAAACTGAAATGTTTTAATGATGAAATGGGTTTGAGATTTGTATCCTATCCACCATTAATTCTTACTACTTTGATTTGAAACTATTGATTTTGAAAGATAGGTCTTTCTTAAATATGAAAAAGGGTAGCCGAAATCTATTTTTTTTAACGAAGCCATGCCAGCCTTGTGGTCATTCCTCTGGTGTAGAATCAGTAGATTTTGACTTTGGTATCGATTCTACAAAAGATAAGACTTTTGTTTGAAAGTTCCGAAAACGGGATGCGAAAGCAAATTCTGTCCTCGTCATCTGACCACGATGCAAAAGGAGCTTGTGATTTAAAAAGCAAGCTAACTTTTCTTTTTAGCAGATATGTCAGCGGAACTGTCGTATTTATACTGATTTGTAACAAATAAACCAACCATAATTTGTATCATTTTATACCTTTGCTTGAAATATATTAACAATATTGATGCAGCAAGACTTTTTAACTTAATTTTACAGATCAAAAACTGGAAATCCTAAGAGTATACATTCGAATGCTTGTATTGAAATATTATAATGAAATAGTTAACACTTAAGAGAAAACGAAGCATCGAATAAACTATATCGTCATCTTTATATCAAAATGACGTATGTCAAAAAACGACTCACTGCGAAACATACGAAATTTTGATATGACACCTGGAGCCTCAAGTGATACATACAGACTAACTATTTTAAAATGGATGTTGCTAATCTGCACAAATGCAATGCACCGATAAATTGCTTTATTAAATTTATACAATATACGATAAAACGATATGATATTCGATAAAAAAAACATATTACTTAAACTAGATCTCAATTACTTCAAAATAAGGAAAATAAGCTTCGACTTTCTTTTTAAATAACACTAATTCTTATTCCTTATGAAAGTAATCGAATTATTATCTTACTTACAGCATTATTTGTATTGTAAGGAGTATAAATGTTTACCGCTGTAAGAAAAATCGATGTTCTATCTAAGAAGGAATGAGCTAGACAATAATACTTACGATAATGTGCCGGTGATCCTTAAGTAAACATTTGGAAATAATCTCCGGGCTCCTCAATGGAAAAGCATCTGTCCGTATAATTAGAAGTCAGATTCCAGAAATGAGATGGATTCTGATTTTCTCAGGATATGTATAAATAAGGGAAACATCATATCGTGGGTTTCTTTATAACAACGTCTTCGATATAAAGAAGTCTTTGAAAATGTCATCTTCATTAAGTAGTATAAATTTTTGAAATGATGGAGCTTCCACCACTGAAAAGTATAGAGAAAGTTGAAAATTGAAACACATTAGTAAACTGGGCTGTATTTAGAAATAAAATTGAAATATCGACATTACTTGTTTCCATGTTTAATTCAAAGCAAAATATATTCATATTTTATAGGGTAAAACTTTTATAGTTATAAGCAATACAATTTATTTCAAAATGAGAATCACGTACTTTAAAAATTACTCTGATAAATTTAATCTAAAGGCTGCTAGTGTTTTATCTCACAAATTAAAATAACTTAACAAATTCATTTGAAAAATATTTTTAAAATTTTTTTAACTGAATTCTATAATTTAACAAATAATAAATCTTAGAACCTTAAACTGACTGAAAACAAAATATTTCATTTAAATAAATTTTTACAATCACTTCCGAATAAAAGATTTTCGTAGTTATGCACATGTAAATTACCTGTTTTCCCAGAGAGAGCATTCGTTAAAAATGTTTCTCAATACTTTTATATCTTTCATGACTTTTGAAATGCAGCAAGCAGTTTCAAGGTTTTAACATTGAAAAAATTTGGGTAAAAAGAAATGTCCTTTAAAATATTTAAATGGATAATTACGAGTTAAATTTATAATGCAAGTAATACGACATTTTCATGAATTAAAACTATAAATGAGCTACCCCCCCCTAGTGCAGCATACAAGGTAATCTGAATGATCAAGCCGCCATGACAAATAAATCAGGCACTGAGGTGAACGAAAATTGGTCCTCATTACGGTGCAGACCATGTATCTACCACTCCAAGGGGTGCGAATCGACATCAGTATGGAGGTAACTCGACTCCACACCATTTGAATACCCACCAGACAAGCTAGAACTTGCTTATTTATATGACAATCTCCCATTCCCATATCTGAAATGAGTCCCAATGGGATTGCATGAGTTAAAAGAGAAATTTTAATCTAGAATTATGACTCTTTTGTTATTAGGATTTAGGTCCCTTTGAAAATAACAATCAGTAGTAGCCATGACATGCAATATTTTACCACTTAGACGTTTTCTCGGTTCCAACCAAAGTCATTTATATTGATATTCTAAATCGGACCAAATAAAAAGAGGAAAAATACAAAAAGGAAAGAAGACACAAGTTACTATGTCTATTAGGTGAGCTTATTACTATTTTTAAAATACTATTTCTCGATTTTTTATAAGAATTCTCATTTCGCATTTTCACATTTTATAAAAATTTGAACTTGCCAGAGTTTGAAACCAAATCGTCGATATATGAAAAAATTATTCCAACAAACAAGTTTCTATTTTTTAAGGAAATATATTTTCTAAGAGTAGACCGAGATTTGCTGTTAAAATTACGGGTCCAGATATACATATTTTGAAACAGAGCCACGTTATATTGAATTAAAATGACTGAAAACCTTTTTGTCTTTTTTCAATGCAATGATGTATTTATCAAGTAATGATTAGTATGCCGTTCAGTCAGTTGAAAAAAAAATCATGCCAAAATTTGAATTTATTTAATGTTTCTTAGATTAGTTTTTCCATTTATAAGCAATTTGCAATTTTTTACGATATTTTTACAACTATACATTTTATTCAGATCTGAATAAAATGTATCAGCTATCAGATCAGTTATCTTCATATTTAAAGAGACTATATTTTTAAATAATATTCTTACGTTCCTTGATTTTGCATTAAGTTTTTGTGATATTTTAGTCATTTCCTTGTATGTTGCGTTGTCTGGATTATGTTGGTCCAATTTAGAAGGCCAATATAAGAGATTCTGGTTAATCAGGAGAAAACTTTATGAAAAAACTTATAGATTGTTGAATTAAATCTGAATAAAATGTATAGTCGTAAAAATGTTGTAAAAATAGCAAACTGCATTTTAAGAGAGAGAGAGAAAATATAGAGGCTAGAGATACGCTGCGTGAGAATCCTATCAGTATCGCCAACGAGATCTAAATTCTATTATTAGTTACAAAAGAGTTATGAAAGTTTATCCTTTTAACCCACGCAACATCTGTTAACCCACACACTTTATATCTGACGCATTTTCGTCTAACTGACAAAGTACAGACTTCTTAAGTATGGATATGGCTTACTGCTTATCTTATTAAAAACCTCGAGCCTCTTGTGACATCTTAAAGCTTTGATTATAAAGAAAACAAAAAAAACTCAATGAATTATTGACATTTAACGGCGATATTTGCTCAGTGACGCGAATCAAATAAAAAAAAAAGTGTTTCGATTTTTTTTTCTTTTGGCTCACATGAAAGTTTATTATCCATTAAAAAGGAAAAAAGCATTATTTTCGTAACCTATAACTAAATAACCAAAACCCAAAATAATTTATGCATGTTTACTTCTGAGGTTGACAGTCATAGGACTGATAATAAATTAGTTAATTTTTTTTTAATTTGTGAAAAGTGAAAAACAATTACGAAGAAAAATTGAAATCTTTTGGGAATAAAAATCACAATAAAAAATTTTCTGCGAATCTCTTGTTAGTATTTAAATTCTGATGTATAGCATCTTTAAAATCAATTCTTTGATTTTGTTGAAAACAAACCAAAGGATTTGGTTTTAAAGATTTGATTGTTTAATTCTTTAATTGTAATCAAACTTTTTGTAAGTAATAATAATATTGTTTTGAATCTACATTCTCAAATAAATATTGTTTCTGTAAAATGGAAAAAAAAAATTAATAGAAACTAAGGAACTTTCAATTACCTTTGCTTGAGAAGCTGGAAGAAGCAAGCATTAAGTATTCCCATAACTGGAAAAATGTTTTATAAGAATAAACTTGGAATAGTTTCCGTTTTGTTTAGATAATAAAAAGAAACATTTCCGAAAAGATAATTAAGTTTGTAAGAAACCGTACCTTGAAAAACGTTTAAAAAAATTCCGTACTTCCGAATATGAGATCTATTTTTCGAAATTATTTTTTCTGTGTTCCTATAATAACTATTAATATTTTTCGTTTAAAGAAAACATATCAAACATTATTAATTCAAACTTTTTACTCTTGAATTTTTGCACGTTGATGAATAATGTTAATGATACAAAGGAAGAAATATTCATTATTGAATAATACTAATTCTCACTGTGTATAGACTAAAAATATACAGAGTGGTTATAATTAAGGTGCAAGTGTTTGAAGGACTGTAAAAGAAAAACTGCTTGGAGTATGTTGAAGAAATTTGTTATATGTTATATTTACAACATGGAGAAATGAATTACACAATAAAAAATAAATTAGCTTATTGTTTGCAATAGATGGCGCTGTAGATTATAAAACGTTGTTTTTGCTCTGTACTATGTCAAACTGAATACTACTTCAATTTTAAAATCATTAAGATGATAAAAATCATGTAACTTTAAGATATAGCCATGGCTTTGTCAAAGATAGAACGTGATTTGTTTGTAAAATGTTATTATCAAAAGAATAGTAATTATAGTGCTGCTTTGAAAGAATATCACCGTTTTAAAGATTTGAGAAAAGAACCGATGTCTGTGAATGGCTCAAAGAAAATGATTACTAACAGGGCTTGTTCGCTGCACCGTAACAGGCACAAGTTACACTCAAATTTTAGAAAGTAATATGATCCCTGCTTTGTAGGATAGAAACTGCCTCGATTCAGCAATATTCATGCAAGATGGAGCATCACCTCACATTGCTCATTGTATTACACAGCTGCTTCACCGAATTTTTAGCGAGGATCGTATAGTTAACAGATGTTTCCAAAATGCGTGACCACCTCGTTCATCTGAATTGAATCCATGAGATTTTTGGCAGTGGAGATATTTAAAAGATCGCGTCTATGAGGAAAAACCTAACTCTGTTGTTACTTTAAAAAGCAGCATTACTAGACGTGTCCTAGAAATTCATCAGGAAACATTAATTGGTACTGTGGATCTCGCTGTTTTGCGTCTACAGTATTTGATAGGACTTGAAGGATCCCATACTGAACAAATATTGTAATACATTACGCATTTCATATTTTAACAAAGAAAAATGTTATAATTACAATGTATAAAATATTGTCATTAAAAAGGGCCACCTATGACAAAAAGTTGAACTAATTTTTTTTTATTGTATAAATCATTTTCCCATGTTGTAAATATAACATATACTAAATTTCTTCAACATACTCCAAGTAGTTTTTTTTATTGTCCTTTAAACACTTGGACTTTAATTATAACAATCCTGTAGATTTGATGTTATACAAAATAGTAACACTTTTTAATTCCAACTTTTCTTTTTCTTTTATGCATGTAGGATGATAATCAAAGCAGATTATATTTGTTTTATAAGATATTATAAACTCCCGCTTATTTGCTTATTATCTCTCAGGGATACTTTCATTCCTTTAAATATTCATTAGCAATATCACCACTCCTTTTGAAACTTTTATGCTTTAAAATTTATAATAAGCAAGCTCAAATTATCTGTTCGAATGACGTAAACGTCTGGCTTAAAATGAAATGAAAGGAATAGCGACAGGGTTTTTTAAACCCATATATTTTCGTTTAATTATGTGCGCAAGAAGAAGAAAGGTCTAGAGCAAGCATTAATTTATATCGTAACATACTTAACTTCCCAGTGAAAAGAAAACTTTTCATTTCGTGGAATCATTATATTTTCGCTCTCCAGTGCAGTTAGTTATGTGACAGAATAAGAGAACGTACTAAAAGAAGTATCAGTAAAATAACTGGTTTTCTTCTAATTAAGATTTGCAATTGAATCTCGTTAGTTTCAAGTAATTGAAACTAAGAGAATATATTTAAATATTATCAATGAGGTAGAATGTTGCATGGTTCACTAATTATATTCAAAATATTTGCTGTAGTTTCTCTCCTGTTTTATATATGCTTAAATATAAATTCCGTGAGTCACTAAAAAATAAAAGAAAACTGAAGCATTAATGAATGGCTAATAATTGTTAATACCTAAAATGATTCTTTCAAAAATCAAAATGATTCTTTCAAAGGCAATCCAAGAGAAAGCAATAAAATATCTAAAAAAATTGCTTTAATTAATTATGTCTTTTATTATGTACATAAAAACTTCATGACAATAGATTATTTAGAATTTAATCATTTTCTTTATGAAGTGATTTGGTAAGCAAATCATATTCGACTCATACAGAATACAGTAGGGGCGCTATATTGCTGTTAATAGCCTTTGAAATGATATATTTCCTTAAAGTGGAGATTTCGTCATTATTTGTGTCTATTCTTTATCAGCAATGTCTGAATAATAACATAATAATAATATAAACATTTAGATAAAATATAATGCTTCAATATATGCAGGTATTTCAAAATTTAGTCATTTTCTTTGTGAGGTTTTTGGAAAGTTTTGTCGGTTTTCAGATCACTGTAGGGACGATATATCGTTGTTAATAGCCTTTTAAATTATATATTTTATTAAAGGGGTGATTTCGCCAATATTTGTGTCTATTCACTATCAACAGTGTTTGAATAACGTTGCATTAGCATCAATATAAACGTGGAGATAAAAAAAAATAATGCTTCGATAAACGTAAATATTCAGAATTCAGACATTTTCTTTGTGAGATTGTTTGGAACGTTTTTCCGGTTTCCAATTCATGCAGATCAATGTAGGGAGGTTATATTGCTGTTAATAGCCTTTGAAATATTTTCTTACAGGGGGAATTTCGCCAATATTTGTGTTTATTTACTACCATCAATGTTTGAATAGTGATGCATTAGCATCAATATAAACATGGAGATAAAAAAAAAGTGCGCTTACAGCAGAGACTAGAATTATCTTCAAGTTACTATGAAAACCATGCAATGTTTATGACAAAATGTCATAAGTTAATGATAAACGCACAAATGGCTTGAAAAATTCAAAGAGTGTGAATTTCGCTTTTAAGACAGGTAATACCAGGTAATACCCAGTTAATGGCCCAGTTAATGGCGATCAAATCAAGATGTTGATCACAAATATTCAAGGCATTACAACTCGTGAAATAATATAGACTAGCAATGTCGAATTCGACCATTTACAAATATATGATACCGCATGGCTTTGGCAGGTATTTTGATGCTTGGAGATTCCACAAATTAAGATAAATCATTGAACATATATGAGTATTCTACGATGTTGTTCAAACATGGCAATGGCAATTGAATCATCTACCATAATATTGAGAGAAAACGACCGTGCAGTTAATTGAGTGAACTGGCTTCAACTACCTCAAAAGCCAATATCCCTTCCCAAAAGACAATACTCTGTTACTGGTGGAATTGGAAGGGCATTCGCTATTACGAGATCTACCTCCAAAACAAACAATTAATTTGGTTAAATATAGCAGTCAGCTGGACAATTTGAAACAAGCCAAGGAATCGACCAGAAATGGCTAATTGTAAAAGGGTGGTCTTTCACTAAGATAATTCTAGACCACATGTGTCCTTGGCCACTCCGCAGAAATTGTTGGTACCTAGTTAAAGTTTT
This sequence comes from Argiope aurantia, assembly GCA_026543865.1. NCBI lineage: Eukaryota > Metazoa > Arthropoda > Arachnida > Araneae > Araneidae > Argiope > Argiope aurantia. The sequence continues at coordinate 579,954 of JAPMOR010013418.1, forward strand.
ATTCTTTTCTCTACACAGAGTTTGACTTGGCACCTTCTAACCATCTAAGAGATCGCAAACAATACCTTATATAGTGTTTAAGCTGTAAGTCAGGGCCATTCTAAAATGTAGCAAATCGTTATCAAATACGCATGGAATATATGTTACTGAATAAGCTACTAAGTTAGATCAAAATATTTCTTTTCGATTTATCTCCAAAATTGGCGGAGACTTTTTGAAAAATCAAATAGACATTTTATTACCCCACTGAAATATAATTTGTGAAATTCAAAGAATATTAATTTATATACTCAGATTGCCATAAATAAATAAACTTCTTCAAAATCCCACATTCATACAAACTATTTTCAAAACAGTTTACATCACTATAGAATAATAATAGCTTCTTTCTATATGGAACAGTAAAATCACTTTAGAATTGTCATATTATCATTCCTTTTAATATCCATTGTGAGAATAAAAGGGAAAAAAATGCCCCTTTCATTTATCTATTGTTTTGGGTAAATTTTCTAGAGATAAACAAAACAAACAAAAAAAATCAGAGACGGGAATGAAACATTTAATAATTTTGAAATTTTTTTCGTGACAACTATAAAGTGGAACACTTTTGCTACATTTTACGAATAGTAATAACTAACCTTCAAGTGAATAGTTAGTAGACTGCAACAAGCGCAACAAAGACCAAAATTTCCCTGTTTTTTAAAAAATATATTGCTTCGTTCAATCTGTTATTGAATAGATTATTTTTCGCAGACAAACAAAATCCATCATCCTGCTAGCAGAAACGACATTATTCAGAAGACGCTCAACTTGCTCAAAAACTTTTCCAAAATAAACTATTAAAGCTAAGAAATGATGTATACTCGGAAAGGGTGGATTAAATGTATCTATTTTACAGGAAGAAAAGAATTTTATTTTCAAGAGTCTGACTACTTGTTTGATTATTTACACAATCTGGCTCTAGTTTTAGGGCCTTTTAATAAAAAAAGTTTATTAATGTTTTGGAAAATTCCTTTGAATGAAATAAACGGTGGAGCATTTAAGGGATATTTTGTTGGCATTGTTGATGCTAAAGTAGAAATAAAAGAAATGCAAATTGTGTTTATTTTTAAGTCCTCTATAAAGAATCATGGAAATTAATTTGGAAGAAATGTGCTTTCCCAAATACCATCATAAGAGGGCTATTTCATTGTTATTCAAGGATTAAAAGACCAATTGCATTATTGATTCATAATGTCTAAATATTCTTCAAGGATTTCTAAAAATTATCGAAATATTCTCCTCTAATGCCAGTTGAATTTTGAACGACAGTTGAAATTTCCATATAGCGTGTTCAATCTATGAGTAAAGTGTTAATTTCAGGTGAAATTTTAATTCAATGTTTTAAACTGTTGAGAAAATTTATAATCTGGGAACATTAAGTAAATCAAGCGAAATGCTTCTTTACTTTTTTCATATTTGAAGTATAAAGGAAGTATTTTAATCGTCGAAAAATTCGAACTCGAGATTTCGACGAATTTCCACATTTTATACCTCCCTGTAAGAAAGATACATTTTTGGAATTATGTTTAACTGTTAACTCTATACCTCAAGATTACTTTGAGCCTAGACAGATAAAATTTGGTACATGGGCTTATAACCAAATTTGCAGCTTTCTATCAAATTTTGAACGAAATTCATTAAAAGAAAGTCTGTCTGTCCAGCTGTTTAAGTATAAAACAAAAAGAGATATGCAGATAAAATTTTGTACTCAGGTTTAGCTTCTAAAAGATAGGCTTATGTCAAATTTTGAATCAAATCTATCAAACGGTTGACCGTCTATTGGTCTGTCCTGTCGCATGAATGCAATATTTCCTAAACGCTAAGACTTAAATCAATAAAATTCAGCATATTATATCGCCACTGCAATGCAGTTCTGTGTAAATTCTTGGTGTCAATCGGTGGACAGAAATGCACGTAAAATATACATTCTCGCTTAGGATTCAATAAAAATGCTAGAGTCAGCCGAAGATGTATGTTTAGAAACTATATTATCTAGCTATGCAAATTGTTCGCGGCCTTACCCAAACTCCACAATTTTATGCGGAGAAAGGAAGTAAAGTTTTTACTGGAGAGTATGCGCGAAAGTTTCAGGGAGACCACTACCGTTGGTTTTAAAATCAGCTGATAGATACACGTTGTTACAACTAACTAGATCTTTTAAATTGTCCACTGCCAAAAATTTCATGGATTGATATTTTAAAATATTCAAGTCAGAAATTACAGAAGTGGCTGCTTATGACCGTTTCTTGTGTAAAATGTCTTTTACACAACATTTGACATGTTGAAGATATTTATTTTGTATAAAGAATGTTCTTTCAAGATGATATAATTTGCTTAGTATAAAATACTGAATTCACTTGATCACCAATGACTTCTATTGCCTCTAAACATGCCAGTTAACATGTTGCCAGGAAAATAAGGCAATAAATGAAATGATACGCAAAATTTAGACTTTTCTTTTGGGAAATGCGTTAGAATTTTAAAGAACGATCAAGCATTTCTGAAACCCACATTCATTTTTTAAAGTGAATAAAAATATAAGTGAAATGAAGCAGAATATGTACTAAATTGTGCATTAGAATCACGTGGAAGCAACTGTAGATCATATAAAAGCTTATAAGGATACTTCTGTAGAATATTCTGTAAGAATGCATCAAAATCATGTGGTACTATAGATCATATAAAGGTTTATCAGGATACTTCTTTAGAATATTTGGAAGGAATCCATCGGAATTATGTGAAAGCAATTGTAGATCATATAAAATCTTGTAAGGATACTTCTGTAGAGTATTCTAGAAGATCTTATGAATAGTAAATATTATCATTTCCATTGTTTCTTCGAGAAGACAGGCTCTGTTGATCATGAAGTTCCAGATACTGTCCTCTTTCTTTTGAATCACATCATCTACCATTTCTGCAAAAACGAGAATTCTTTTTCTTCTTCAAGTAGGCCTTAGCAGAACTTCGTCCAAAAACAGCAATCAATGATCTTGCCTCTTCCCGTTTTCTTGTCATAATTTGGGATTATCTAAAAATGATAGGTTCATCCGAAGCTCTCCTAAAACGGTGGAATGTTTGCAAATCTGTTATTAGGGAGCAGTCATTTCTATTAAAGAGTTCTATCAATAAATCTATAGCTTATAAACTTAATATTCTTTTGTGTGTTAAAGATGCAAAAAAAGAGGATTTAGCTGGAATATTTGCACTATCAATTTGTGAAAGCTGGTAACAGAAACTGTTACAGTATTTATTTGTGTAATTTGGATTTCTTTACTGTTGTGTGCTCTCCTTTGGGAACATATACAGCTTATGGATTGTTGTGATCACAGATAACTCTGTATAAATGGGAATAATTAATAGATAAACTTCATAATGAAGAAATTTAGCATCTCTTTCAAAGTTTTGTAGAGAAATATTTTAGAAACTATTTATAGCATTTTGAAATACAAATAAAACATTGAATGATAACATGAAAATATTTTAAATGACCACATATCTTTCAGTTACTTCATTTTCCTTCTTTTATTGACTATGAACTTTCACATTATGAATAAATGTTTTCCTAAATGTTTAATTTGAGTCCTATATTAAGATATAATGAAAAAAATTTGTAAATGCGCTGACTAAATTTAATTTTAAAAGAATTAAGTTTTAATAATCATTCTGAATTTCAGCCCGCAATAAAAGAATTTGTTATGAAGCTTAGAGAGTTATCAATAATAAATTAAGCTTTTGATTCTATGTAATATGTGGAATGCTAATATGAATTTCTTATGAAATGTTGCAGCCGTTTCTAAGATTTTATTTATGCGTATAAAAATACATTAAAGAGGGAAATTACTAGCTTATATGCCCTTTTTATAAACATGAATCATAGTCTATTTTTTATTTTTCGTCACATTCAGTAATAATTTTCTGAATGTGGCGAAAAAGGAAAGATTGTTACGTTCTGACACCAAGATTTCAACTATGAACCGTTGCACAGTTAATTAATTTGGAATAAGTATTTTAATTAAACTATCTACGTGGGAAAGATATACATTTCCCATTACTATTATATTTTTCTCTATCTCTTTTGCTAACGAGGGTGATTGTACCATCTTTACGACGTTTTATTCACCTCCATGATAACACCAATTGCATTTAATCCACGAACGCACATCATAATTACTATTGCTCTTTCAAAGTTGTATGCTTAATAGTTGCTATATAACAGAGCAAATGAACAGGAGATCACCTAAGTCATTACCTCTTTTACAAACTTTTGAGCCAGACTCATTTGTAAGGTAGCTATTTGGTGGTCGGGTTTCGATCCAGCAACCCTTCCATATCGAAGCCAAGATCTTGCCAACGTGCCTCAACATTGGACTTGAACTGCTGCATTCCATCGTTTCCTTATGTTATTAAGAAAATGTACAGATGGGTGTGTTCCTATTTCTTGAAGATACTGCACCCAATGACCCTAAACGAACATTCATTCTTATTACAATAATCAGATCAGAAGTAGTTTCAAAAGTTTTTTTAAATTATTCTTCCATTATTATCTATTCGTTAAATTTTTATTTACGGATTTTCATTGATTTTTGATTATACGACTCTAGATAACGTTTGACCACTCAGAGGTTTAGCTCAACGTTTGATGCCATAGATTTAAAATCAAAAATAGGTATACGAATAGGTTGATACATTATTTATGTTTCATTACGATTATGAAGATTAATTTAGTTTAGTAAAATTAATGTTTCATTTGGAAGCAACACGAAAGTTATTTTGGGAGGGGCGTCGAAAATCTGAACCCTTTCAGAAGACAAGGATGATAAATGAGCTGGGAAACTTTTCCAAACTTCCGCATCATATCAACGAGAGAATGTTCCACCCGTGATGTCAGACTTAGTATCTGGAGCTGAAACTTTAAATAAATTATGAATTATTTTTTTTAAAGTACTGAATATTTCTGGTACTTTCATTTTGCGTGTATACGTATTCGTCCATACGCGAGTGTATATTTGTGTATGGCATAAGTATACAAAAATATTTGTGAGCTATGGCATTTTAAAGTATTAAATAATGACAGTCTCATTATTCCTAATAATGTATCAACATTAATCTAAGAACTTAATTTTTTTTGTCTTGTTATACTATATTAAAAAAAATATGGGTTTTAAATGAAGCAAGATAAAAAATTTAAGTTTTTGTATGAGGTTTTTTCATCAAGCAGTTCTTTTTTACATGAAACACAGATATTTATCAATTCATGCAAAAAGAAACTTTTCTTAGAAATAAAAGCATTAAATAATCGTCAATTAATTATTATTGATGTATATTTCAATAATTTATAAGCGAAGATATTACAATACATATAATTCTTTGAAAATTGCTCATTCGAGTCAAAACAAAAGAATAATTGAATAGGAAATTTTTCTAGAAAACATTAGATACTTAACTTGAAAGACTCTCAGAAGCACGGTTAGTTACCCAGATATATTTATTATTTGATTCAGTTTCGATAGAAATAAAAATTAGCCTTCAGTTAATTAATTAGCTTTAAATGTTTTCGTAAAATGTCTTAATGTTTAATTATTTTGTTCAAAGTTTTATATTTTTTAACACTTTAAAATTAATTTAAAATTTAATATTTAGTTAATTACCCTATGTTTTATTTGTACTTATTTGCTGGTAGTGAATAATAAATTGTTTACTTTTCCAGGATTAATTCCATAGCAATTTATTGATTTTATTTAGTTTTTACTTTCTCGCTTGCGAAGCATACATAGAGAAAATATTGTAACAGTTAAAAAAAATAATCAAACTCAAGATTTTGTCAAATCTACACAAATCTAGATTTTACAAAGTTTTAAAAACGTATTTTTGGAATTATGTGTATCTGTCTGCCTGTTGGTTTGTCTGTGAAAACAATAACTAATAACTACAAAAAGTATAGACCTAGAAAGATAAAATTTGATACACTCTTGTATCTTTCGCTTTAGAAAAGGGATAGTAGTTCGGATCAGTTGAAGTTTAACAGCACTCTTATTATCCCATATGTTACATTTCTGGGCAAAAGAGATAACATTTAATTAAAAGTCTTACACGGTAGCAATTTCCTTAAACAAAAATTATACCACAAGAATTAATAGAACATATTTACAAAAAAATCTTTGCAATTTTCGTAAATTGGTCATTTTAGACATAGATATCAAGACGGAACTTTCTCGTAGGCTTAAGCAATATAACATCGTCTTTTCGATCCTGCTTATAAAATCCCACATCCATTGAATGCACTTTTCTGCACGGGGAAGATGGTTATAAACCCTCTAAAGTCACGGCAAAGTACGCAGACTTAACCTTTTCCACGAACCGAATATGAATTTCAGAAGCATCCTTCCGGCTAATTGGGTGTAAATTTCAATAAAGATTTACAATCTTAGTCATAACACCTCGTACCATATTTCATTTATCTAAGTCATTACAGTCACCAGAATATACAGGACGTGAGATCGTCACTCTGTTTACGAATTTAGCCTAAAATTTAATACAAATTTAATATTTCCATCTACCTTTCTGTTGATAAAAATATTTTGCAAATTTTATTCACCTATCCAGCTTTTTAGGGTTTTTTGAGTCATCGCATTCAGATGTACTGTGACAGACAAAGAATTTAGTCTAGTTTCATTTTCACCCTGTTTCGAAGATATACAATGTATGTTTTGAGACGGAATTGCGGTCAGATTACTAGACCGATACTTTAACTGGCATTCATTATCCACTTCACATAAAAGGGAGGATATTTGGCCCCAGCGGATTTATCATACCATATTACGCTCCAGATTTTCTATGGAATTGTGTTTCGAACCTGATATCATCCAGATCCACCAGGCCACGCATCCCTGAAGCAGACGGATGGGGCAAATTTAAAGCTTAGCTAAAGTGCCAAATATCATTTCTCTACTTAAAGTTTTTATGTCATCGTGTTGACAGATAGAGAGAAATAACTCCTAAAATCTGTTTGATTCAGTGAGAACTAAAATGTGGAGATTTATAAAAAAAAACATGAAGACGAATTTTTTGACGATTGCAGTATTTTCTCTTTCTATTATCCATACATGAGAAAGTAGAAAAAAATCAAAGCTTCACCTTACTATGTATTTATATCTAAATAATCTTTATTTTCAATATTATACTTTTTGAAGGAAGATGATCTGACTTTTTATTGTAATTGTTCGAAGTTATGCGTTCTCATGCCTTCTCTTGTATACCTAAAAATAAAAATTAAATTCAATTGTTAAATTTAATTTGTTCATTCAATTATTTATTTGTTTGTAGAGTTCTCAGTAAAAAATATTTAAGCCTTTCCTCACAATTATAGCATTTCCGTATATAACATTTATCAACTAATTACTGCTTTCTCTACTAAAGAAGGTTTGATTGTAGAGATCTAACTAGATAATTAAAATTAGTAATGTAAATCATTAATGAGAAGGGTATTTTCCATCACAATTTGTTCCTCGCTTTTTATAAATGTCTTTAATTTCTAAAAACCTCACAGTCAGTGTCAAAACGCTTGTTATTCCGATCTCGACAATCTGTTGACTCTCCATGTTATTGATGGCTATGTTTTCAGCTCTACCTTATTCTTGATAACAATACAATTGTCTCGAAGATTCAGGGCAGATCCGGAGTTGAAACGAGCGCCATCCACCAGAGGGCCGATCCCCTTCTCACAGCATCTCAGGTTCTTCTCAGAAGCTGTGTTGTGAAGGTAATCGCATCAGTCCCCTATTCATTCTTCTGCTACTTCGATTACCACGTGTTTTCGGTATCTGTTCGCGACTGAATGGGTGTTGCGGTTATTTTATTACTCACCGTCTTGCTCATTGGTAAGTGGGTTAATTCATTTTATAATGTAAGATTTAATTTACATGTGAGAGCTGATTTTAAAATTAATGACTGTTAATAATTCAAAAGAAAAATTTTGTATTTTTTTTTGGGGGGGGGGGGCTTTTAATTCTCTACATAAAGCAAGTTGAAAAAGTTTCTAGTAATTTTCTTTAAATTTTTATTCAATTTAATATCTTTATTGAAAAATTATAGAATGAAAGGCAATCAGAAAAGTTTTAAGTTATTTTAAGAAAACATAAATTACTTCGAAACTGTATGTAAACTGATGCGAAGCAAAGACATTTAAATCTCTAAATAATTATATCCTATTTAAATGGAATATTTTTTAAAGTTTGAAAATTTATAAATACGTTTAACACAATTTCTGCTTCATTTCTCATTTGCAGAGCTAACTTATCCTCAAAGATAATTTTAAAAATGTTATTTTAACAATTATCTTTAATATTTTGTTTATGTATTTTATGCTATGTTCATATTTTTTTATTAATGCATTTTGTTGCACACTATCTCCTTGATTAATTAGTGGATTAATTACTTCATTTTTTAAATGTAAGATTTAATATACATACATATGAATTTCTTATCAAAATTGATGAAATAAAAAATCAAAATTAATGAAATTATTTATTAAAAAATGGTAATTTTTTAAATTTTTTTTCTTGGAAGAATTCTATGCATTCTTATTCTTACTTTAATTAAATTGTAAATTTTTTTAATAATCACTTCTAAATTTTATTTCAATTTTATGCTTTTATTGACAGATTATGAAAATGCAAATGAGCAGAAATTTTTTTATTACATATAATTAAAAAACCATATTTAAATCAATCTCGTTAAAAATATGGTTATTCGCAAGAGTAATCATATTTAGTCAGAAAATGTTTTGCAGTGAAATCATACTTAAGAGAAATGGTTTTAAATGTTAGAAAATTTATTAATTGTTTAAACTCTTTTTGTACCGAATTTTCCATCTATGGTTTATGTTTAACGGTTGGTTATTACAATTTATAATTACAACTTAGGCACATTTTTACTTGACCAATATTAAGTTACAGCTTAGAAAAGAAATAGTTTTACTTGACAATGAAAAATGTACTAATTTTGGGAAATTAATTTTTCATTTTATACTAATTGTTTTTTATTGTCGAATTTTTTATTTTTTATTTCAAATTTATGTATTTTATTTCGAATTCGATTTCATGTCGGAACATGCAACAGTAATTGAAAAAAGAATTTCAAGCCTTTTTTGCTCTATTTAAGATACTAATCTATATTTTGAACTCTTTTTTTTTTTAACATTGCAATCTACTTGCAGCAATTGCAATCAAATTGCAATGCGTAGGAAAGATATATAACTAGTTATATTTGCTGGTAGAGCTCTTTAATAATCGTAAAAATCTTATATCATGAAGAATTCAGGATCATTTTTAATAATTTAAAAAAAATATTTTCTCTTTTGAAATTATTTTGAAGGATTTTTTTTAATAGCTTCATTTATGCAAGAAGTATTTTTCTGATAATTTTGAAGAAAATTAAAGTTTTTAAACACTAGTGAAAAAAAGTTTTCCATGATATTTGCTACATATAGAAGATATATATAATAAAGACTATACGAGAGTAATTTCAAGTTTGAGAACAATTAGTGTGACCTCTAAAAAAACCGAAAGCACTTTATATTATTGCTTCTGTATACGTAATTTTATTAACTCTTTCTTTTCTTGGGCATATAGAATTGAAATAACCATCAGCCTTACCACTTATGTGATTATTGACCACAAGAATTCTTTCTGGTCACATACATGTGGTTACACAATAAGGAAAAGGTCACCATTTAATGGATTTTGAATTTGCTGCTGAAAACTGCAATTATGTATAGTTTCACATAAATGAGTGTGTATGTAAATTTAATCGCATAAAAGAGTGGAATATAAATTAAATTATTTAATTGACATTGTTGGCTTAGTAATACAAGTATTTATTCTGCATTTTTATGTGCCTTAAAAAATGGTGTGGTAGATATTTTAAGCTTTAAATAGCGAACAAAACTAATCTGATGTTTACAGATTCACAATCAAATTCCTATCTGTACGAAAATTCGAATGACGAAAAATAGGATCTTAAAATGAATATGAAACGAGAAAACGATAATCTTCAAAATAAAAACGGCAGTAAAGTTTTAATCTGATATTTATTATTTCCGTTTCTAATGCGCAATAAATACACAGCAAATGATTTCAATAAATAAAGTGATAATATCTGAAATAGCGTTTACAATAATTTAAAAAATATTAATTTAAATAAATAAATAATCAATTTGAATAAGCAAATAGCATACAGTATTTTAAATGCAACAACTGTACAAAAAACTTCTAAATAAAAGGTAAAACTGTAACTAAAGTATACAAAAAGTAAGACTTTTTATATTGATTTTTTAATCGAATATATAGAACAGCACTGAAATCCTCGTGCGAATTAAAGGTCTTAAAAATAATTGAATATCGATCACTGAGGACACTAATTACGGATGTATTTAACTAATAAAAGCAATTAAGAAATAAAAATTTCTAGTTTTGACTTAAAATAAATCAAAATAAATTCGAATTATAAATCATTTAACTTTATGGTGAAAAGAAATTCAAGAAACCGGAGAAAGTATTACCACATAGAAAAAATTCGAATTAATCAAGGTCTACTGTATATGAAGATTTTAATAAAATATAAATTCAAATTATAAACGACATTTTAACTTTATTGTGATTAGAAATTCAAGAGACCAGAGAAAATATTCACATAGAAAAAGTTCGAATGAATCAAGTTGTACTGTATATGAAG
>JAPMOR010013418.1:590736-638907 GCA_026543865.1 Argiope aurantia
TTCACATAGAAAAAGTTCGAATGAATCAAGTTGTACTGTATATGAAGGTTTTAATAACATTCCTGTTGTATAAAAGTATCAATTTCCGTGTCCTTAATATCTTTAATCCAAGTTTGCGTTAAGAGGCCAGGATATCAACTTATAAAAAGACTGAGTTTGATTGTATTGAAAATACTCAAAAAAATGTATGCTTGCCTCCTTGAAAATAATAATTAAGTTCAAGATCTGATAAAATGCCTGCAGTAAACAAATACAATGATCTTTCGAGCAGAAACTTCGCACATTATACTGGATACATTATTTTTCTAAGCTTAAAATAGTATTTAAGATTTTAACTTCAGGTAGAATTTAGTCTCCTCCCCCTTTTTATTTGTATGTGTAATTTTCACTGTTATATGTAATTTTTTAATATCCATCATTATTAAACTTTGTCTTAGAAGCAAAGCTCTTTTTTCATTATATTGCATTACTCTTTTTTCATTTGTTTCTTTCCCCCCATTTGCAATGTTTGCAGCAGACAGCTTTAATTTTCATTTATCTAGTATAATGATTTATTGGACTTGAGCATAGAATTTTAAAAATGGGAAATTTAAAAGCAAACCTTGATATTAGATTAAGTGTTAAATTTAAATTTTTGTTTTAAATTATAAATAAACAGTACATTTGATGGATTTAATGAACAGTGATGGTAGTGAAGTGCAGTTTTGAGGCTTCAAAAGGTTTGAACAGCTCAAAATAAAGCTGAAATTGCAGTTAAGCTTTGATTCAAAAGGTTAAAATTAAGAGGCTTAGTTACTGCCTTTTGTTTAATTACTGTGAGATATTCAGAAAGTTTTGCTTGAAAATTCTGTTGTATAAAGTCAAAGCATAATTTTCTTCACATCAGAAGGGTCCTTTTATGAAAAAAAAGCTCAAAATATATCGCAAGTATAACTAAAAACTAACTAAACACCATGAGAAATCTGATGCACGGTTATCAAATTATTAAGCGTATTGCAAAATGATTTAATTAGATTTGTATCAAATAGATTTTGCATTTCGCACAAATTAATTTTGGAACATATATTAAACGAAAGCACATCATTTTTATTTTGGTTGCATGCTTAGAAATAATAGGGACATATATTTCACTGCACAAAATGCCCATTTATCTGTAAGTTGAACTTTTGATAAAGATTTCCTATCTTTTCTATTGCGAATATATTTTTCCTCCTACAAATTCTTACCTTATTACTTCCGTTTGCGAACACTATTTATATAAACAAAGAAAATGAAGAAGTTTGTTTCTTAAATGAAATATTAAAACAAACAAGAAATACATGCTGCTCATTTGAATAAATACCGTTTTATTTTATATTAAACTTTCACAGAGGATACGCCTTTTTCGTCTGTTCGCAAATCCATTTCTACTAACTGAGAATCAAGATAATCAATAAATTAAAATATATGACATTCGTAATCAAATTTTTTTCTGAACTGAAGTGAAATTCTTTTCCTGCGCGTGTCATGGATGTAACATTAACCACTTCGACTCATCGTCAAATGTCCAGTTTCGTTTCTGCTTCTTATAACAAATTTGGTTAGTTACTGTGTATAAAAATATGTGGTAACAAATCATTTATTTACTTTGGTAATCGCATTATTTACTATTTAAAGTTATATCAATAGTAAAAAACTTGTATTTACTATTAAAAAACATTGTCTTGCTGTGGTCTATGCCCTTTCTACATGCGGTCTTATTCTATAAGAGTTTTTCGTTATCTGTATTTTTAGAACATCCATCCCAAATAAAACTTGCGATCCTATTTATACTTAATATATTAATACGAAGAAGGGAGAATATGATTACTTCAGGCAACAACTCCCATGGTACTGTATCTACGAATATAACATAAAAATTCTGAATAGTGACCAATGCTAGGAAGTTGGGGAGAAAAAATTGCGTCGAATATAGTTATTCTATTGAATCTTGAATAAAAATGAAAAGATTAAGTATATTTAAATTTGAATTTCAAGATGAATATCTTTATTGGTTTGAAACATCTCTAATTTATAATAGGTATAATTTCTTCGAGCAGTGATTTTTTTGTGGTATCTGTTAAAGTAGGATATCTTTCTACTTAAATAGAAAGATATCCGACAACTAAGTAATTTTAAACATAATGTTGATGAAAAGGATGCTGGAATAAGATTTTTGAAGTATAAAACTTAAAGATATTTTGGGCTTTTACATCAGTTTTTATTTTAGACTACAATTTTTATCAGTTCCTTAGTTACATTAAAAATAATATCAAGTGTTAAATTTCTTGTGAGTTGATGATATCATAAGCTTTCATACCGAATGGTCTGATCAATTTAGAAGTATCGTCTACTTCCTTATGATCCGCTTCTCACTCGGTGCAGCATTTTTTTTTTTTTACATAAACGAGGAAAAACTAAAATTTAACAGCACATTTGACCATTTCGGAATGAAATTCGAATTATTTCAGAATTTAATAATTCTTTAATAACGGAGGAAACAGAATTTCCTTCGGGATTTGGAAACAGAATTGATGATATCATAAGCTTTCGGAATAGAATCAAGTTTGAAATGTTTAACAGGTTCGGAAACAGAATTGATGATATCATAAGCTTTCATGCCGAACGGTTTGATCAATTTAGAAGTATCGTCTACTTCCTTATGATCCGCTTCTCACTCGGTGCAGTATATATATTTTTTTTTACATAAACGAGGAAAAACTAAAATTTAACTGCACATTTTATGATATAAATCAAATCTTCATAAAAAAGCAAATGACCATTTAAGAAAAGGAACTGCGAACTCAAAATTTCAGAAATGTGAAATAAAAACTGAACTTGCTTCATCATTTCCAAAAAGTAAATATTCTGTATATATAAATGTGTTTAAACTGTCTGCAAGAAACGCTAAACGCTAGGAATAGATTTAAAAAAATTAGAACAATATTTTAAAAACATGCTTTTATTTGTGACTAAATTATAAAAAAATTATTTTTCCCTTCTTGCTGCTCATTACTATAAATATTATGGAGTTCATAATTTATTTTTCACAAATTCACTACCAGATGGTGTCATTCGTATAGAAACAAAATTCATTATAATTAATTTATTAACGAATCATTAGATTTTGAAAACATTTAAACAGTATATTGTCACCGAGAATGCATAAATTTACAAAAGTTCAAAATGAGTAAAAATTCTATTGTAAAATTAAAAAAAAACAAAAAACACCGAAATGATATTGCCATAAATTTCGCTTTTATAAATTAAAAATGCTTGCAATTTTACTCAAATGCCTAAAAAATTATTCAATGTTTTGGGTAGCACCGCTTCTTAATAACTTCCACTCAAGTACGATTATAACTCTAAAGTTCCGATAAAAGATGGTGCTGAATGGGGCACTATTACTGAAACTATTTTCACTCACGGACAACTTTTAAAGTATTTTCCAGCTCTAAAGCAAAGAAAAATGCATTTCCGATAGTGTATCCACTCCTGATTACCTTTTCGGATTTAGTTCGAAATTTTCAAGAAAATTGAGTCTAGCTCTTTTTAACTTTACTTCTTTATTTTAAATAAATACTTTTCTTTTATCAGGTATTTCAGTGAAAGCAATATCGTAAAATTTTTAAATATTTTTATTTGACTCGAGTCGTTTGATGTTTATAAAGATGAGATTTTATAACAGATAGTTCACTCACTTCTTAATGCGCCGTTTCTACAGTTTGTAGTTTCTCACAATTGTATATTCTAGATGACAGTACACTGTTTTAATATTTTCAGAATTTAATTATAAGTTAATTGGACGTTTTAATTAAATTTTTATTTCTTAATAGTATTGCCGTCTGGTAGTGAATAGGAGAAAAATTGTTTTAGTGAGTCTTTGGTATTTATAATTATTAATTGTAAATTAATGATTAAAAAGTAAAGTGTAATTAAAATTGAAAACTTTTACTTTTTAGTATAAAACTTGTTTTTCAAAAACTGTTTATATAGAGTTTACTTATTTGCTTTCGCACTGGCTGCTATTTAATTCGTTGAATTAAGTCAAGATGCATAAACCTCAGCAACTCGTTGATTTGCATCGACGGCTATATAATCTTCAAGGCTGTATAATCTATATAATCTTCACTTAATTGCAATACTATATAATCCTCTGTGATTCTTTGATTTTCACGGAATAATGCTACATGTCGATGTCCATGATGAAGGTACGATATGTGAAAAATTTCGATTTGCCTACTAAATATGAAGAAAAGTTCTAGTCGGCAGGTTTCTGTGACAGAAAGATATAGGTAGGATTACTATGAGATTAGAGGCACAAGAAAATATCAGTTATTATAAATGATATTTTGTCTTTTCAAAAAAAAATTATCTGCAATAATTTTCCAAACTCGGCTGAGAAACCATTCGCAAAATCACATATTTAATTTTGAAGAGTTTCTATAATGATTAATTTTCCTTAAACAAATAATTATTTCCACTAAACAACTGACATTGGTCGCTATATTCCTGAAAATAAATCTTGAAATCCTAAATGTATCATCCCATCTGTACGATCCATTTTAATAATCTTAAACTGCTCAGTGATATATATTTACATTACATTTGCATTTTAAATTTATTCTGAATAATTTAATTGTTAATTAATAAAAATTATTTTTTATTTGGTATTTGGAGCTTTAATAATTAAATAAGTAATTATTTCAATTAATTAAATTAAATTTATTTATTAAATTTAATTAACTTTTTAAGTCTCAGATTTATTTTTAACATTTGATTTACGGCTGCTATTTACACTTATTTACACCTATGAAAATTAGATTTTATGAAATTTGTTTTAAATTTAATTTATGTAAATACTTTATTATGGAAAAAAACTAATTGAAAATAGATTTGATATAAAAACTGTTTCTTTGAAATATATTTTCCTCTGGCATTCTTCTATTACTCACATTTTTTTAATTTATCCTAAAGGTGATCGCATCATTCATTTGCATCTTTGAAATCACAAATTGTGACTTCAAATCATTAAATTAATTAGTAAGATTGCATGTGAAATCTTACACTTTAGTTGGTTTTGGGATTTTTTAATGAGAAATTGTTTTGTACGAGATTTCAAGTGCTTAAAGAACTAACTATAAAATCCTTTAATGAGTTAATCAACTTGATTGATAATAACAAAAATAGGTGTACCATTTTCAAAATACTAAATATTGGACGGGTGGATTAATTTATACATATATTTCTTTATATAATTAGAAACTAGAATGTTTTCTACAAATTTATTTCTTTGTCTTCTAAGTAAAAATGTTTTCTATACAATAAAATCTCGAATAAATCAGATTAACTTTCTTCATAAATCTAGCGCTAATTATTTCTCATTTATTTTACCGATTTATATCGACTTACTTAGCTACAAATAAAAAACAATGTTAAGGCACATGAAAATTTACCGTTTCTCTTATAAAGCAAAATAATAAATATTTAACTCTAATATTTTTTATTTATATAAATGAATTCAGAAAATTATTACACAACCATAAAACACACAGAACTTGGCTAGACTTTGTGTAACTAAATGTATTCAGGAGACACTCAAAATTTTATATATCTCGCAAAGTATTTATTCTTTACTTTGTTTTATGACAGTATATGTGCTGAATTTTGTATTTACACACTATGTGAAATACAAGATGTGAACATAATTTAGTATTTTAATAGATCTCGTAGGATCCTTAAAGGGAAGCCTCCCTAGTATTTCCGAGCATTAAAAGTTATACTAATTGAAAATCACTCGCTTAGTGGTGAGTGATATAAACTAAGCAGAAAAATTATATAAAGCAATAATGATATTGAACAACTAAAACCTATAAAGCAATGACTGTCTAGACATGATTTGAAA
Source organism: Argiope aurantia (assembly GCA_026543865.1). Taxonomy (NCBI): domain Eukaryota; kingdom Metazoa; phylum Arthropoda; class Arachnida; order Araneae; family Araneidae; genus Argiope; species Argiope aurantia. The sequence continues at coordinate 596,660 of JAPMOR010013418.1, forward strand.
AAAAAATGCATATATTGCATCACTTTATGACAAAGTACATAAAAAAATCCATAATGTATGCAATTACTACAACTGAAGAACATACAGGATGAATAGGAAAATAATTATTGGATAGAAACTGAATGATATGTTATAACAGCCTTTATGGAAGAAAAAAAAAGACGAAAGAAATAAAAAAAAAAAAAAAATTAGCTACGCTAATTCTTTTGTTTCCTTCAAATGATACTGGCAATTTTATTTTTGTTCAAAAGTTACTTGACTAGAATATTTAAATAATTTATTAAGTTAATGAAAAACATTTTTTAAACCACAGTTTTAAATTGGTATAAAAATTAAACATTCTATTTAAAAGATTTTATAATTTTTAGACTCTAATTTATAATTCATTATTTTAAAAGCTACAAAATCTTAAACTCAATTTGTTCTGAAATTTACCATTAAAGGACATAGATTCAATGGAATTAAAATTTTATTTAGTTAATCGATTAATTGATAATAATTTTTTTAAACATCAAAATAGTGTATTGTCATTGAGAATGTACAAATGTACAAAATGTCAAAACTCCAGAGCATCAGGAATTAAGTCAATTATCGATTGAAAAGTCTTTATTAAAAGTATGAACAGGTCAAGTTTAATAAAAGTATTTAAAAGGGGATCTAAAACAAACAAAAATTATTATATTGCGAAAGAAATTTAAAATGACGAGGCTTTCAATTCTCTACTTCAGAATTTCATAATTAAGCACATTTGTAAAAGCGTTAGAACATTTAAAAAATATCCTAGAAAAAGTATATTAATTTATATAAAAGTTTTCAAGAGTTAAAGTTACTTAATTAAAAAAAGTTTAAATTAATTTATAAAAAGAAAGCACCTTTGTTCAAATCTCATAGAGGATTTTAGGTATGAAAAGTGACGATAGTATAATTTTCATTTTAATGCAGTTATAGCGCCTGGTAAAAGTTTAATTTGCAATGACTTAAATAAGCCTCATTTTCAAGTACGTGCCATTATCGTGATTTAGAAAAGGAACTGTTAACATTATTGAACAAATTCACGCGGATTCATTGCAATATAAATAAAAGAAAAAGAATTGATTCAAGGCAACAGGAAGGAAATCTTTTCGAAATCTAGTATTTATTGAAGAATTAAAGCAAAGACATACATTTTTTTAGAGGGGAAAAAAAAAAAAAAAAAACGAAATTGGAAGAGTGTTAACTTTATTTTGTCAAAAACTTTTCAAATGAAATTTTTAAATTAAAAATGGCATTCATTTTAAATGATGATTAGAAATCATCTAAAATATTAAATTTACATATTTTTTATCTGTATATAAGAGAGCAAATTTTACTGGGTTTTATTTCCTTCTCACTTTTATAGGAATTAAATTTTTTAAATGATGAATTAATAAAAAATTAATTAATTAATTTTAAGAACTTAATTTACTTTTAATTAATAAATAAATTATAATTTGTATAAGCAAAATCATATTCGGGATAGGAAATTAATTACACAGATCTTACATAAAGGTATTGTTCCAGTGCCAAATGAAAATAAAAATGCATAAAAAAAGTACAGGAAATTTGTATTTGTTTCGAATTAGATTCATTAATTTAAATTTGAAAGGAGATTTATTATTCTTTTCAATGCTAGTAGAAGCAAATAAAGTTAACAAAATGCTTGCAAAAACAGATGAAAGCAACTTAAATTGCTATATAAGAGAAGCATTTTCTTGTTTTTTTTTTCCTATTTCATATGCTTAGTATTTTCACTTTTTAACTCATAAGTAAATTAAATGCATCAATGAACCAAATGTATTATTTTATTAACTTTATTTTGCTCATTGTGACTATTCTTGGTCGCACAAACAATTCGCAATTTAAGAAGTAGTCTGTTTCATTATGTCATGAAACATTCTGTATACGTATTTTTAGTTTGTACACCTTCAAATGCACTCAAAGGAGACATCATGGCGAAGTCTGCATCATTTTTCACTGAAATAACTTCAAAAAGATTTTATATAAGTGTTAAAGAGTACTACAGCCACTTTCATGAAATGCATGTGACTACAGATGGCTGTGGACATCTTCACAATGTCTGGCGTGAAATGAACAACTACATAAATGTTGCCTGCTTAATTAAGTTAAGGCCCATAAGGTTCTATAAGCCATATTATTAAATACGTAAAGCAAATAATTTTTTTGTATTATGATTGGGACAATATTTTTTAATTTCTATGTATAGTACAGATTGTTTAATAAAATGAAAAATTATTGGAATTTTATTAAGTTATTTAACTTCGTATATATTTTTCATACATTTTTTTAAAAATTTAGCATCAAATCAAAGTTTTCTAAGTGTCAAATAATTAAATATATAATTTATATCCAAATATTCTTGAAGTTTTATTAAAATAAAACAATCTCAAAAGCGGCAAAAAGTAAAAAAGTTTTATAGTGGATTTAATGGCGCTATATTAAAAATCTTAAAGTGTATTGAAATGCTATTCATAGTTTTTTTTTCCCTATTTGAAATAAAATACATTCATCCTTTTCATATGGAGAGTTCTTTATAGAACCGCAATCCATTCTTCTTTTTTAGAAGCCTCATTTGGAACTAAAGGTAAAATGAATACTTTTTTTCATTTTCAGTTTCATTATCATCAAAACTTTTTAAATAATATTGCAATGATGTGAGCTGAACTCATTCAGCAACATGATTTAATATTTTTATCCATTTAATCTCTTTTATCATGATTATTTATTAACTTAAATAATATCTTCTTTAAAATTATTGAGAGTGCCAAAGGAATTTTTGAAAAAAAATTTAAAAAGTATGAATCTACCTTTTATTTTGAAATAAATTTTAGTGAATTTTTTTTTATCTTGTCGTCTTTTTTTTTACTTTTTTTATTTTACTGAGAGATAAAAGATTTTTTTCGCATCGTCAAAACATAAAAAATATCATAAAAAATCTACGGCATTCGGAAGCAATGTTTTCTTATCGCGCTAATTAGAAACGTTTCCATTTTTCTCATTAAAATTGTAATTAAATTGTACTGTGAAATGGTAATTTTTACATTTTTAACGAAGTTAAAATGAAATCAGTTAATAATAAGTGAAATTATATACCATTTTGTGTTTATTTTTTTTATCGCATACCATATTTAAATCGGTTGTTTTCATGTTTTCTATCCAAGAAATGTTTTTAAATAAATTTATTTCAAATAGGCAGGCATTAATTGCAAGTGCTATAAAACTAAATTAAACAGTGAAAAACTGCTCAATCAATACTAATTCATTTTATAAAGTTAATTATCGTTCCATAAAAAGCATAAATTTGTTCCGTTGATACAATGTGCGGCAGCCATTTATGGATTACAATTTAATAAACTTTTGAAATTGTCCACGAATAAAATAATTTACGGAACAACTGCAATTTTTCTACAAGTATTTTTCACCAAAAATTTATTGGCATCATACCGCAATGAATACGATTTAAAAACGTCATTTATGTTTGGCAAACTATAGATATATTTGACTTAATTTGAGAAAAAATTAAGCGGCAATGTAGTTATATTTATATTGCATTTTGAACTATAACCAAATGTATAATTACTTATTAAGAAAAGTTGTTTATTTTATTTTTAAGGGTTTAGTTAAATTTTTAAATATTGTGCATTTTTAGTTTATTTATTTCGCAGAATTTTCCTTATTTTATATTTAATTAATGTATTTTTGAAGTATAAAAAAATCATAACAAATATTTTTTATTTAAAATTTTGTCAAAAATTCATTTGTGCTGATGATTTTTATTTTATATAATTGCACCGTTTAAATACAAATACATTGTACCGATCGTCACCGCAGATGTTTCTTCAGTTAAGTCAATAAAAAAAATATTAAACTTTATCATAACCGCTACCGGAACGACGTCCTGGTAATTATATTAGTGCATTGCTCGACTAAGGTTTTGGAATTGCGTGTTTAAATTTTATACTTTTGTATAATTTTACTTTATTGTGGCAATGGGAATAGTGGAGTCACATTAGTGTTCATTACGAATCTGTAATATCGTTTTCCTGCCAAGTCTGGCTAATCTCTGGAAGGAGAGATTTATAGGTATTTTCAATAGATGCTGAATGGATTCCCAGTCAATGACCCGTAACTTTGACAGCAAATGGGAAAGTACTGGAAAAGAATTAATTATTGTCACATCTCTAATAGTAGTAGAGATCTAAAAATTTCTTTAGGAAATTCCTAGTGATCCATGGTTTGTCATAAGAATATATAAGCGGAGTCGTTCGCACGAGCATTATTCTCTCTCCAAAGTTGTGGCCACTGAGCGAGCTCTCTAGCTATGCATTTTTAGTGCTATTATTATTTTCTAATTAACAGTTTGCTATCTGCTTGCGTTATGAGTTTCTACCAATCAATATACATCTAATTAGTTTATTTATCTAATTTACATTAGATAAACAAAGTAAGTTCAAAATCAAATATAATTGTTAAATAATTTAAATAAAAAATGCTTTGATATTAATAATTTTTTTAACTAATGCATACATTATGTTAATTTCAGAGGAGTTCGTAACCATCAACTTAAGGAGAGACTATGAACTTTAAGCCTTCCTATGGTATAAGTTTCTTTGAATACTCATGAGATAAGGGTGCCTAAAATTGCAACTCATAATGAAATAATAATAATAAAAAAATATAAAAAACAGCGCATCTTTTGTTATTTTACAATATTAAGTGAATTTATTCTTAATATACTTTCTTAATTTGCTATGTATATGAAATAGAATCTGTTCGCTAGTTGAATAGAGTCAACGCGCGCGCTGACAGAAGAAATACTAAGGGTTTCGCATGATTATAATTTTTGAATTCATCGTGAATATAGGGAAAGACAAAATGCCATAGAACAGCTTAAAACAACATGAAATTCAAAGGTTAAATGATATATGCAATTGAATTTATCTAATGATTTGGCTTCATGTGAATTGGTCCCATCGAGCACATGCAAAGCAAGTCTTTTACGATTCTCCAAAACTTTTACGGCACAATAATACTTGTGTATTTTCACAATACTTCTTTTCAATTTCAAATTAATTTTTGATTGGATTTTAAAATAATAAGTTAAGTTTCCTCGTTCCTTCCTAATTTTGTAAAATAAATAACGTATTTTATAATATAAATATTTTTATGTCACATGAGTTTGAGAAAAAAAGGGTACTTCAAGCTTGGTATCAATAATATCGAGAAGAAACGTGAAAAGTAGTATAATTATGCATATGCTATTTGGTCAAATGGATAATACATCTTTGAAATTAATCCCAAAACGGGTTAATATAATATAGTTATATTTGATTTTATATCATTTCACAGAATCTTTATAAAATATTGTTTGCAATTCTGTTCATCCGTTTTTATAAAACAAATATAAAAAGATCATGGAAGAGCTCTGAAACTGAAAAAAGTATTTGTTCGAGTCTCTAACGGCAATTCCAGCATTAAATGTTTAAAAAAATTATCAATTTTTGTTGCCTATTTCTTCAAGAAAATAAAGAAATTGAACGACCAAGAACTTAAATTTCGTTTTATCATATTTCGGATGTATAGCAAAAATAAAGAAAACACCTGCAGGGGAGTATACGAAATGAAGCAATTCGATTTAGGGTCGGTTTCTTTTATTCTGTCGTAGAGGAAGAGAATTGTTCATTGGAAAATTTGTTTCCAATTTGAAATTGCGTATTCTAAATGGAAATTTAACTGTGAAAGGCGCATTTAAACAAATTTTTATGATTCAAATTAACGTTCTAGAAATAAATGTTTAAAATAATTCTAGAATTTAGTATATTTATTTGAATATTAAAATTCTATGCTAAAAGGTTGCCAATTAGAATATTATTATTTTATATTTATATATTAATGGAGTTCAGACATCTCTATTTCATGTCTGGAGCTCTTAATAAATATTCTATAACTATTATACAGAGAATTGAGTCTCATTTTATTAATTTAGTTTGTCATAAAATTCTTGAAATGTTTAGATATAAATTTAACTGAGCTTTTATCTCAACAAAAAAAAAATGACTCACTCTTTAGTATTAAATTTTATTAAAAGAAGTTGCATTTAAAAAATTGATTGAGATTGTTTTTTTCTAATTAGAAACATGCAGCATGATATGACTTAATTACTTGAATATACTAATGTAATTATTAAAAATAAGGAATTGAAATAAAATTGTTATATAATTCAAATAAACCTTATTAAAAATGGAAGATTTCAAATAATTTCAGCTAGCCTCATTAAAATTGCTTTTTTCACTGCAATACAAGGCAGTTTTCACTCTGGGATCTTTCAATATTTACTTTCCTTTCTTAAAAGATAAAAAAAGACATCAATCTAAAAAATGTTTTTATTAAAATAATTCAACATTTCTGTAGAATAAGATGCAAAAAACCATACATTTTTTACTGAATTCTTATATTTAAATAAACTACAAGATTTTATTTGATACATGATTTTTGCAAAGTTATCTGGAATTGAAAGCATATCTATGAACATAATTCCTTTGGTTTATTTCTGAATGAATTTTTTATCTGATGACGGAATATCTTTATAATATTCGAGTTCTCCTCTGACCTTTTGCAATTAGCATTACCTAAAGCCAAACTTCTAAATATCTTCAGATCAGGAATTATTTTAATTAAAAAAAATTAGTAAAAATTTCAAGTTTCCTTCTATAACCGATAGCATCTTCTTATAGAAAATGCTTACTTCCTTCATTATCTTAGCAATTAAAATTCACTAGGTTATATCTTCTTATATCAAGATTCTCAATAACAATTTTCGACAGAAAAAAAAACATTTTTACAAGCTTACAAAAAAGAGCTCTCCATCTTTTTCAGCTTAATCGTCTGCTGAATAACGGAGATAATTCTTTGGTTTAAGATCTTTTATGACCATTTAATTTTTTTTTTTGTCATTTTCAAACACATTGTATAACTGATAGTTTTAGTATTATACCATAATTCCACTTTACTGCCCATCGTTTTAAGCAGATGTATTTATTTTATAATTCGTGCATCTTAACGCAATAATACCGAGGATAAATTTAAATAAAAAAAATTTTCTCAAATTCATTACAAGGCGATGCCGATCTTTATGAAATCAAAGCTTTAATTAAATGAACCAATTAATTGATTATTAATTTTAAGAATATTAAAGTAGTGTATTTTCGGCAAAAAATTCATAAATGCTGAAAATTTTAAACCTGAAAGTGAGAGAAAGCTAAATTCCATCTTTACAAAATAAAACAAATGATGTTAAATAAACGCGTATTAAAATCTGAATGCTATAATTTTATGTCATGAAACTTATCAGTTTTTGTTTTGTTATAAATTATCAAATTTTTTTTTACTGTGTTTCTTAAAAAGAAAGAGTTTATCAGAAATATGCCAGTTGAAAAGTAAAGGTGGTAATTTTTAGTTTCAAGTAAATTAAAAGTTACTATCTTTACTTTTCTATTGTCAGTTACCTTTACTCTACTATTTTTAGTTTCACTTTCAACCCTTTTTCTGTACGTACTTAATAATTACCTCATGTGAGCATACACGCATAGGTATGTGTGCATAATTTTATTCATCTGTTTTGAAATTTTATTCATCTGCTTTGTAATTCTATTCATCTGCTTTGTAATTTTATTCATCTGCTTTGTAATTTTATTCATCTGCTAAAAATTTCTGATATTTCATGCAAGTTTTTAAAATTTGGCCAATCAAAACCTTCTTTCTCATTAATGCTTAGTCTAGCAAATAAGTATTCCAACGCTGCTTGTTATTCAAGGATTAACTACAGTATATCAATATCGAAATTTTCTGTCCTTCTAATAATAAGATGTTTTTAAAAGTATATGGATTTTTCTTTTCATGCAGGGTCTCCATATTAAAATTCGTACTCACTCAATTTTTACCTTCTCGGATACGAAGTAAACTAAGTATTGCAATCGTCAAAAAAAATAAAAAAAAAATCTGACTTCAGATTTTGACGAATTTCTACGTTTCAGACCTCTCTAAGTCCGAAAAATAGATTTGGGAAATTACATCTATCTTTTTGTTAAAGCAATAACTCAAAATAGTTTTGACCCAGACGCATGAAATTTATTATTTAGTATTTACACCGAATTTGTAAATTTCTGCCAAATTTTGGATGAAATCCTTTCAAAGGAAACCTGATTGTCCGTCTATCCGAATGCAAGTGAACATGATAATTAGAAGGTGGATAAAATTTGACATCATTTGACAGACTGAATAGCAGAGTTACGATCTAACGTTTAGACTTCTATCAAATTTTGAACTAAATTTGTCAAGGGAATGACCGTCTGTTGGTCTGTACTTTTGCATTCATATAAACTCAATAATCCAGAACCGCAGTAATTTATCAAGCGTTAGTAATATAAAATTGGAGCCAAAACCGCCTAGGAGGTTGACCAGTCTGTCGCCCTGTGCTCTTTGATACAACGTAAACGTCATAATTCAAAAATGAAACAACATAGGTAAATGAAAAATTTGTTTTACAGTTTTAGCACCTAAAGAGTAGATTGCCAAATTTTAAATCAAATTTGTCAAAAGGTTAATCATCTGCTGGTCGGTAGCATACATGTAAAAGCGATCTTGTCACGACAATTGTGTTTCTGTATCAAATTTTTGTTTCAGTAAGTCGTAAAAATGATGTCCAAAATGCATCTTTGATTTTCTAGTGCTTATCTGTTATCCACATCCCAAGCGATTAATTGTCAAAGATCGCACATTAAATTCAATAAAATCGCTATTTTAAAACCAAAGATTGGTCTTTCGTATCTGTAGTTCGTCAATATCATATAGTTAATACACAAATACTTGTTTTCTCTACTACGTATCATAAAAAGGCCATTAAATAAACTAAAAATCTGACTCTAAAAATAAAAATCTGAGTACTCGTGGCATTAACAACATTATCCGAGGTCCACAGTTTATGCAGGTGGATAAATATCAATTTTATTAGGTAGTAAGTGAGAAAATATTGGAGAAACTACACTAGCTGATTTTATTTCAATGAAATAAATAAACACGTCTTCAAGTCATATTTAAATAAATGCACAAAGTTGAAAGAATTAAGCAAATGAATATCTGAGAATAACCCAATTATACTTAATTTTTACATTGTATAACTTAATTTGCACCCAAATATAAATGACAAAAAAAAAAGATGTGCATCAAACAAATAAAAAAATATCCTTATGTCACTGAATATGGCTAAACAGAACTTGCTTCTTGATATGATTTCTTGATACATAATTCTGATTAGCAGAGTTTTGAGTTAGTATAGTTTTTCAATCTTTCTGAAGACAGTATCTTATTATCGTGTAGGCGAAGTAGGTTGGTTTAATCGGTAATTTGATAGTTAGTAAAAACCAATCTTTACTGAAAATCCATTCGTTTGATAATAAGTTTCTTTAATCTCGTTTCGAGTATAATACAAGCATTGCATTCTTTCCTTTAGAAAATCGATAATTTCTGATTAGAAATTCAAGTATTTTTCTCTGTCACAATGTGGATGAAATGGTAAATTAAAAATTAATGGATGAATAAATTAAAAATTAATTTTAAAAATAACTAAACAAAAAAAAAGAATAACCAAGAATTTATTTATCTTTTAGGAAGTTGAAGAAATCAATTTATCTTATAACTCTTTCTGTCTCAAGTTCTTAAAAATTATTAACTCTTTTATCCATTTGTAAATAATTTTAAGTTATATTAGATTTTCCCTATGCAATGCGGAAATTCTAAAGAAATGCTTTTAAAATGTAATAAACTATTTACCATCCCTTTGGGGTGTCTTTAACGCTTACGAAATTGTGTTCTAAACCTTTTCGTAGAGTAACAAATTCGTCTGAGTCAAAATCTTATTCCTCGCTATATAGTTTGTCAGGATTAAGTATTTTAACGAAAAATCGCCCACTTGAGACGAAAGACAAAACTTAGAAATAAACGATTTTAATAGATAAATTCAAAGAGACCAGTTATTTTCGTCTGGGGAGTGAATAGAATACTTACTCGTTTACATTTACAACAATCATAGTTTCTTACTTCACTTCATACCAAATGGTAATTAAGATTACTTTTTAAAAGAAATCTGATTACCTCAGAGGAAAAATTTCTTTTCATTGGCATTTAAAATAAAAAACCATTCATACCTAATAATCGATTTTGAAATATATTCGTAATCTTTTAGCTTATTTTAAAAGATGACTCAAATCTTGCTTAGTTTCTTAAAACCTTAATGAATTTTTTCTATGTCGAAGTCCTCATGAATTTTCAACAGAGCAATTAAACTGGACGGTAAAGAATACCAAGCAGCCATTTGTCGATTAGATTGTATAGCGACGTTTCCCTCTTTCTCTCTAGATTTTTTTAAAGTCCTTGCAAGGCTTAAACTTTATCTATTCCGTTAAGCTACGGCTTTAGTCTCGAGTACTGCAATGAAATGTGATCATTTTAGTCCTACTTTAAGAGACCCCATTACAATGGTTTTATTATTTGTTTTTTTTAGTCATTGATTATTCTACAAATTTTAAAGCAACATTCACCAATTGATTTGAAGGCAATTTAAATCATCAAGTATGTATTAAAGTCGTAATTTTTTATTAGTCTGTATTAGAACATGAAATTTTCAACAATATGACCTCACCTGAATTTCATAGAGTCCTCCTTTACTCCAAAATAAAGGATGTATCAATTTAAAATTCGCCACCACAAAGGGCTGTAAATGGTAATTATGTAGAATTATGTAGCAAATTATGCAAAATTTGATCAAAAATTCTTTCAAATGATGCTATTGTCTTTTTTAAACATAAAAAATAAAAAAATGAGATCTAGGGTTTTCGTGATATATCTGGTATTTCATGAAACGTTATAGCCAAATGTCATATGGAGTGGAATTAGGCGAGCGAGGAAGCCATAGTGTTTCGAAATAACGGCGGATCACCCTTTCGTCCTAAGGTATTCGTTGTAACAAACATTCAACAACAGTAATTCTATGGCGAGGTGCATCTTTTACATGAATATTTAGTTCTGAATATATACATGTAGTAGAATTTCTGGGATCATTACATTAACATAAAGTTAGCATATCATAAAGTATTTTCCAATAACGGAGAAGTTTTACATTCCTGAAGAAGTCACCACTTTAAAAAGTTAAGAACTAGAGACGTTTTAAAGATTTTGCAAAGTGCGTCGTTCTCTTTTCTAGTCATTTGAATCAATTGTGAAAAAAGCTTGCGCTATATGATTCAAGATACTTAGTTGCCTTTTTGCAAATTTCCTATTGTACTGCGCCATCTATCGGAGAAATTTTATAATTTTTTTAAAAAATATATAGAGAGAGAGATTGCATTATTCTGAAGAACTTATAGTCAATTTTTGTGTCATTTGAGGTAACAGAACACGCTCCACTGCTCTCTGAGTTGGAGAAATTTAATTTCAACAACCCTATATTTACAAATTATTGAAAATAGAATGAATAGAAACAGAAGCTAATAGAAAATGTTTATAAATGGATAATATTTATTTTTTCAACAAATTTATAATAATTTAAAGCAGTTTAAAGGCTGAGCACACTAAAGCTCGTCATCTTTGAACTTGCTAGAGACATTATTGTTTGCCAACAAAGAATATCATACAAACATTTATTTATCCGATAATATTGAATTGTTACCGTATTCCTATTTTATTTATAAGCCCACATAAATCATATTAAGCCAATTAAGCTTTGGCTATATTCTCTAGTATCACGATTTTAATGTAAATTATTCTGGAAAATTCACATCTTTTCTTATATTCATCTATTATTGAAGAGATTTACTTAATTACCTGATTAATTCAGAAATATCTGGAATCATCGGATCTGTCAATATTATCTTGTTTTCTAGAGTATTTTTACAGTCCTAAAGATTAAAAAATGTCACAGAACACAAAATTTCCAGAACCTGACTAAGACTTAAATTATATACAGTTTTGGCTTATACATTAACATTTGTTAATTGACTAGTCTACTTAAAATGCTTCGAAGTGAAATAGAAATAGTAGAAACTATTTATAACTCAATATTCTGAAACTAACTGCGAAATTTAGAATTTATTTTTCATTCATTCAAAGATAAATTAAAGTGTCGTCAAGGCCTCTGGCCTTACATTTGAAACTGAACCGAAAGGACTGTTATCTTTGTGAATATTGTAAGCATATAATAATGAGTCGTAATTTCCATATGTTCCCAAAAGAACTAGAGACAGTAGAAGTTGATTCTTTCAAAAATTACTTTGCTAAACATGCAAAATTAAATCAATCCAAGTTTCTAATTTATCGTGCTAATATGGACGAAACAGAGTTTAAATCCGAAAACACAAGCATTTAATGAATTGTAAAAAAAAACCTTACAAATATGAGTGAATAAATAAATTAAAATTATTTTGTGAAAAAATTCCGATTTTATATTTTTATTAAGACGAATAATACACAGATTACGGTCTACACGTCCAAAGCATTCATTGAAAAATTAATTGTTTATTCAGTTGTTTTAATGTTAAAGTTAATTTATTCAATGATTAAATTAATTTTAGGGAGAAACTTTTAATTTCATTTAATATCATTTTACCTTTAGAATAAATCAGATATAAGTCCTTAATTGTGAAAACATCATTGAATTTCTTTTGTTTAATATATGAAATGATACAGCGCTCAGAGTACATGGAATTAATATCTATATAGCAAAAAACAAAAGACTGATTGTTTTATTTTTCTTGTGAATTTTCTGCTTTCATTTGCCTCATTCTTCTATTTAGGAATAAAATAATTCCTAATTAGTATTATTTGTGTCTCTGTAATATATATTCTTGGTTAACTAAATAATAGAATTCTTTAAAAAATATATAAAATATGCATTTTATCTTGTCTTTTAGTATTTCTAAGAAAATAAATTTCATTCCTTCCTAACTTTTCCTTCGCCATAAATATTCAGTCCCTAAAAGTTGTAATTTTTAGTTTAAGGCATTGTGCCAAGAACAACACAGACACGCTAAAATAAATGTTTTCCTTTAAGAGCTTACATATGTTATAGTTAGCAATATGGAGCTTGTTTCACTCGAGAGGCACTTACTACAAGTGAACATTTTACAGATTCAGTATTTTTCAGTAAAATATTTTAATTTTTGTGTGTATTTGTCATTGCTTGCACTGAACTTATGCTGACACTGGCAGTGTAGACTACTGATACAGTAGTTAGAGATAATGATTAAAATGTGCCATAACTGAAACTGCGTTTTAATGATCAGCAATTAAAAATATATAACTATAGCATATATGCATTTGATAATTTTTTATCCACCGAATACCTCTGTGTTTAAATTAAATTCTCTTATAGGTCCTTTTTTGTTACAGTCCCCAAGCACTCACGAACTCTATTATCATATTTAATAAGTAATTTTAGTAAAATAAATTATCATTATATTAAAATAAGAATTGATCTGTTAATTTGGTGATTTTTGGCTTCTACCAATCGACTGCTATTTTCTGTTTCACTTCTTCTGTGATTGAAAAGAATATTTTGTCGCTTTCTGCCACAATGATCATAAGTGAGTCATGAATCTTGAAAAGTTCTTTAACGAATATAAATTTGGAGTTTGTGTAATAAAAAATATTGTCAAATGGAAATAAAGTTAAGACAATTTTTGATTCTATGCTCATAATTTTCAGCAGCTGAATCGTCGTTTCTTACCATATTTCCTTGAAATTAATACTAGGTCTTTTGATAATTTTTACTCCAAAAGACAGCCTAGGGTTTATTTTCAGGAAATGTCTTATTTTCCATGCAGAACTTACATTTATTCATGTAAAAATTTCATATTTATTTCTCATATATTCATGCGTAAAAATTTACATTTATTTAAATGCAATCATACTACTTTCTTCTGTAATATCATAGAAAGCTCCAAATTCCTTTATTTCCAGTCTAAAGTTTTTGCAACTCGATTTCCTGTAAGATTATTTCTTTCCTTATATCTCATGTCCATCAACAGAGTCCTATACAAATGAACTCTATATAACTTGCTTTTAGATGGGCAACACAGCTGCCTACTATTTTATCCTCTAAACCCTTCGGCCAAGTAACGACATCTACCAAGCTAAGAATCACAAACTTTCGTTTCTGATTCAATTTCATTCCATTTAATGTAGTCATTGATTTCTGTGCTCAAATGGCTCTTCAATGACTTGCATATTATTGTATCAAGAATTTGGCACAAAATGTCCGTAGTTACAAATCTGAGTGAGTGTTACAGTAGTACTCAAATTGTATATTTGGCAATACGTTTGGTACCTATATCGTGCATAACGATTGCTTATTTTAAAGATAAGGGTTTTATTGTCAGCTTCATGAAAATTCATACTACGACTCCTTTTTACTTTCTCGTGTGCAAAGTACAGGGAAGATATGACAACAGTAAAAAAATTCGAATTCGAAATTTTGACAAATTTCCAGGTTTCAGATCTTCTTCAGTCTGAGAAATGCACGTCTGGTATTATGACAATTCGACAACTCAAAATCACTTTGAGCAAGAAGGATTAAATTTGGTATATTGTCTTTACACAAAATTTATAGAATTCTATCAAATTCTATGCGAAACACATTCAAAGGAAGTCTGTCTTTCTAGCTGTCTGAATTCAAGTTTATACGATAACAACAAAATTAAAAGAATTAGATAAATAAAACTTGATGCACAGATTTAACATTTGAAGTGTAGATGCCTATTAAATTTGGAACCAAATCTGTCAAGGGGTTAATCTTCTGTCGAGCAGGTACTCACGATAACTCAGAAACACAATGACTTAAATATATAAATTTAGTATATGATTTTGTGACTATATTTGTAGTCGTGGGTCAAATTATTGTTTCAGGCCGTTAGAAATAACAAATATAATGCAAAACAAAAATTCGATTTTTTTGATGCTGTTAACCACATGCCGAAAATTAATCACCAAAAAATTGCATTCACATCATAAATATTTCATAGCTATTATTCACCAATTCCATGTAAGGCATTAATGGCTTTACTGAAGGTCCACAATTTTATGTCAGGGGTGGTGGTGATGACACTTTTCTTAGAGTTGATGAGAGAAATTTTTGAGGAAATCACTCCTGTTGGTTTAGTTGGGACCCCTTTCAGGGAAGCAGTATGGGAAATTTCATGTAATAAAAGTCACTTCGTCGTTGATTCATTGATATAATTTAGTTAGCACAAATCTGAACTTCAGAGAATGTTATATGGTATTGAAACCCTTTGAAGCATTTTACAACTAAAACGCATTAAATGAAACATCTCATCTTAGAAAATAAGCGAAAAGCAATCATTCAACCTCTTCATGTTTCTCGAAATTGTTCTCTTGATTTATATATTTAATATATAATGATAACTACATAAAGGAATATGATAGAAAAACTTCAGAAAAAAAATGTATTTTTATTTTAAATAAAAATTTCATAGAAATAATAATTTGGGTTCCACTTTTAAGAGGGTTTTTATTGTGGTCAATAAAAAGATAATTTACCAAACAGAAAGGTTCAAACATTTCTGACTAAAATATTTTCAATCATAAAAATTTTATTAATATTAAAAATAATAATTGCTATATATTTATATTTCATAGTGCAGAGATATTGTGTCACATCTTTCCTCACAGAAAGAGCCACCTAACTATTTGCAAATATAAATAATGTATGATGGCATATGTTTAAGTAAGAAAAGGGCCATTTGAAGCATGTACCAAGTTTCGACATCGCAAAATTACAAATTTTTCATATAACTCTTCTTTCCCATTATCTCTTTAATTATTAAAAAAATAGAAAATATTATTCAATGAGGCATTTCTTTCTCTTTAAAGTAGTGTTAGACACCTAAATTTCTCTAACATGCACAAAACCATTATTTTTTTCACCTCTGAAAAAGTATTTCCCCATCATTGAAATAAATAAAAAATAACCAAGAAATGAAACGTTTGAAAACTTCAGAAAATTCTGCGATGATTGAAAATCTAAGAATGTATATTGCTAAGTTAAATACAATGCAAAAAATTAAATGCCTTCAACCACAATATTTAAAATTTTGAAACATATATTAAACGAATACATAATATACTTATTGATACACTTTTCTCAAATCTAAATGCAAAATAACTGTATTTTCATAATTGATATGGACTGATAGATCACGAAAATAATATTTCGAAATAGGTGCTGGATAATAAGAATTACTTTGATTTCGAATGGAAATAGCTCTTTTCGAATAGTCAACTTTCTAGAATTGTTTATCAAATTCTCAATTCAAGTCAACGCCTCGATATTCCTCCAGGATCAAATAAGTGGATTAAATAAATTAAATACTTATTTTCGAAAGGATTTCAAGAAGTTTGCAGACTTTTCTGAAGGAATTGTTTATGAACCTATGGATTTCAAAGAATGGAAAAGATTTCACTTCGTTGTTAGTATTCGGAAGAATTGAATTTACTTTCAAGATAATGTCAACTGAATTCGTTGACGTCTATTCTATTATCTCTTTTCAAATTATTAGAATACAATAATAAGTCATTTAAAATATATAATATAAAATGCCTTTATAACAGAATAGTAAATCTTACATAGACATTTAAGAATGAAAATAAGTAAGAATCCCTGATACTTAAGATTGATGCAAAGATATTCAGGTTTCGGAAACAATTCGTTGAACACAAATAAAAATGCACGATTAAAACTTCTGCTTCATAATATACTTATAGATACTTCATGGATGTTTATGCACAAATAGTAGTAATTATAAATGATAACTTTGCCTCAGTATCTTTAGTAAAATTCTCTTGCCTTTACTCAGGAATTAAAATGTATTTTCAATCAGAGGGAATGTCTCTCCGAAACTTTCTTGCATACTCCCAGACAAAGGTGTTATTTTCATCCTTCCCCATAATAAAAATTGTGGTTTTAAGGCTGTGAACGCAGCCAGTTCTCAATATTTTATTTTCAAAATCCCGCACAGAACTACAGTTTCAATTAGAAGATCATTTACCAAAATTCCGTTACTAACAGAAGGCCATTCCGTTTTTGAATTATTATGTTTGCATGTATGCAAAGGTATGGACCGACAGACAGCGGATTTTTGGCCGGATTTGGTTCTAAATTTGTTAAAATCTATACTTCAGATGATAAAGCTGCAAACCAAATTTTATATGTCTAGCTTTGTGTGTTTGTAGTTATGATGCTCATTTAGATTCTGATAGACAAACTTCCTAATTAGAGATTTCGTTAAAAAATTAAGAAAAATCTACAATTTTGGAAGGACAATCACATTCCAAATTTCAAACGTCTACCTCAAAGCAGTATTGAGTTATTGTGCTCACAGACAGACAAACAAAGTTCCAAAAATTATTTTATGTACTTAGGGAGGTCTGAAAAATGGAGATTCGCCAAAATCTTGAGTTCCAGTTCTTTGACGATTGGAATACTTTCTCTTTACTTATTTCGTATTTAATAAAGTAAAAAACTGCTTTAATACCTTACTTCCTCGATATCTAAGTACACATAACATTAATTACGAATGATATTGCATCAGGATCTTCTCTTAGATTCTCTTGTCTTAACTTTAAAATGTTTCTTCATGCATTTCTTAAAAACCAGCTTAATACTTCGTTTCATCATTGTTTATGTGCACATTAAACTACGAATGGCATTCCATTTTTTGTAAGAATCAGTTCTAATTACGTTAGTATATAGGCAAAATAATTGTCTATAGCACTCGCAGATCCGAAAAACGCCACCAGACAAATTGATAAAAATATTTGCAAATAGTTTAGATTGATGTATTATGGTGTGTCCAATTTGCTTCATTCAACAGGTTAGGCTTAACAGGCTATAAAAATGTGTACTGATTGATTAAATACTATATATAGTCAATGATAACGAATAATCATTGCAAACTTAATAATAAAGTTACCGTATATGGTTAATTTGGGTAATTTTTGGAAACTTCTCTTCTTTGCCTCTTTCTTTATCTCAATCTCTCTGCCAGCTCTTTCATTAGTTAATGAATCAAACTACTTGCAAACATTATTATCGGATCTCTAGAAAGTACTACTCGATAGTATAAGTACTACAGGGTGTCCTACAAGTATGCAGCGTCTAACTTTTACGTGTTTGGATAGAGCACGTCGTGACGAGTATGCTCATGTATAACATGTGGGGTACCCGAATATAGCGTCATAGTCTAATTAAGGTGTGAAGCTTGTGTCATGAAAACTTCAAGAAATCAATGAATCAATGAAATTCAATTCGTAAAAATCAATGTTTATTGAGAACTTTCAATGTAACAGATTTTTGAAATATAGGCCGTTTGAACAAATGTCATGGTGAAATCTGGAGTAGAAGTTCGCAACTGCTTTGTGCAAAACATCTGTTCTAATTTCCTTGCCCTCGGTTTTAATTGCTGCTCTCAAGTCATCCAATCTTGAGGGCTGTGTGAGATACACTATGTCTTTCAGACGTTCCCATAAAAAAGAAGTCTCACGACTTAAGATTCGGCGAGTAAGGTGGCCACTCCATACTATTGCCTGTTCTCATAACGGAATCCAACCCGATCAGTCTATCGTAAAAATGTTCCGCTAAGAGATCTAAGTTTCGCTGAGTATGGTGAGGTCTAGCACCATCTTACATACACCAATAATCGTTTATTTTGTTTATGTCATGCAAGAATGGAATGACACCGTCATTCAACACATCAAATAAGCTTCACCTGTGACATTTTGGATTTAAAAAAATTGAACCAATGATTTCTTTGGCAGATAACGCACACCAAACTGTGAGCCTAAGTGGTGCAGTGGCCGAACTATTGCATGATGGGGATTTTCAGTCACCCAGAATCTCCAGATCTGTTTATTAACATATCCTTGCAGGTGGAAATGCACCTCGTCACTAAACCAGATCCGATTAAAATCAATTTCGCCACATTCAACCTTATTAATCATCGTGCCTGTAAAATCAAACCTCCTTAAACCATCCAATTCGGCCAATGGTGATTGATTTGAATTTTATAAGGAAATAGAGCAGCATGAGAATTCCATATTCACTTACAGACGCGCTGTTCTTCTCATTGGTTGCCACAAATTTGCATAGTCCCCCTACGGAAGCTTCCAGGATGTGCAATCGTCGTAGGCTTCGTAATTTAGAATACAAACTGTCGGATTCGTAACTGACGTTCTTCGTGTAGTTAGACTATGATGCTGTATTCGGGGACCCCATATGTTATACATCAAAATACTCGCCTTGATGTGTTCTATCTGAATCTGTAAAAATTAGACACTGCATATCTTGTGGGACACCCTGTATTAACAATAACTTAGTGGCTTAGTATCCGAGACACAAGGGGGCGGGGGTATAGATGCCCCTAGGCATCAATCTAAGAGGTCCCTATAGAGACAAAATATTTGTGTTTATGTCACTTTATAAAGTGAAATATCGTGAAAGGACAAAAAAAATAACGCCACTGCAGAAGGTTTAAAATATCTCATGCAGGTTGTTGACCTTATTGTTTTTCGCTGAAAATATTTTTCCTGTGCTTCTTTTACAATTTACTTTAAGTACAATTCAATTTGGAGAGTGCTATTACAATGCAATATGTTATGAATTCTGGCCAACGTTTATTCCATTTCGTCTCAGTAAAACAAAAAATATCTTTACATTGTTTTTCTCTTTTTTTTTTTTTGTTATAGCGATTGTTGGTACTGAAAGCTGTTCAACAAGCGAATTGGAACGCTGCTTGGTAGTTCTGCAGTCGGTATCAGAAAGTGACGACTTGGCCCTCGCCACATCGAAACAGGAGCTCCAATTAGTATGCAGGTAAGCTGGAAAAATTCATTCAGATGATTTTTCTTTAACTTCTAAAGCTGAATTTTATAACATCTTGCCCATCTGTCAAAGAAAAAACATTTTTCTTTGAGACTCGTTAATTTACAGATTAATAATTAATTGGTAAAATGCGGATCATTATTTCATTAGGCAGTGCTAATATAAATTTCATTTTTTTAAAGAAGGATGCAAACGTAACGTTCTAAAATAATTACATTTCAAGAAATAAAAATGTAATTCTAATATGTTAGGAGATGATATTTAGAGAAATTTCTAAAATTGTTAATAATCTAATGTAAATAGGAACGATATAATTTTAAAATTGTTTTTAGTTTTAACATAATCCATTCTAAATAACAAAATCTACGATATTTTAATTCTACAAGTATAATCTTACACCTTTTTTACTAGTAAACTGTGTTTGTTCGATTTCTGTTTTTAGTAAAAATAGACCCTCATTTTCTTTCAGGAAATTACAGAAAGGGGTCAAATGCATTGATGACCACAGCTCCCGTTGCTTTAATTCTGCGCAACTACGAGTATATGATTCTGTAGTGTCAGAATCTAGACAAGTTATAGAAGATATCTGTGTAGATGGAGAGCTGCAAAGAGGTAGAAAAAGTTTAGTTATTGCAACCATTTTAAGGATTTTTCTTTTGAAAACTTTCTATTTATTCTTATATTAGCATTTCATTCGATATAAAAGTTTGAGGAATACTGCTCTTTGTCACTGAAAAAAGTACTTTTTTGACACGATTGTCGTACAGTAAGAGACCCACAAACAGAGCTATTTTTGTCTTTCCAAGGATATCGGAAAAGAATGAATGATCAGGCCGCCACAATAGTAAGTCAGATACTGAGACAAACGCAAAATGGTCCAAAATTGGCACACGCATTAATTGGCAAAAATAACCAATTAATGTTCGTGCTGTTTCTAGTGTCACATTTAATTCATGAAGGCCACAGTGAAAAAATACATCTTGCATCCTAATGTCTTGCTACTCACTTCAACTTCCAGCTTCAATATGGCACTAAGTGCGCTATATGTAATAATATGGATTCTTCAAACACGACGAAAAAATTGCGATTTGTTGCCAGTCCGAGAGAAAATCCCGTATTAGCTTTTAATTTTGTTTTTATTTAGAAAATCAAATGCAGAAACGTACCTGTTCTTGATATGCGATAAGTGAAGTTGACAGTTTAAAAAAAGGTAGTAAACCACTAGCTATACACATAGATATAATTTAGAGAGATGTTTGAACTTGCATAATTTCGTCCGGTAATTCATGCTTACTGTGTGAAGCGATTTCTTATTACCATGCTGACTTTAACTAGATTCAGATGTATATTATACAAATAAAAGAAATTATATAAGAATTTAACACTTTGTAATTTTTGAATTTGTATTTTGAATATTTTCGAATATGGGAAATAGGGCCATAGTCACACCTGAAGCTCAAGAATGTCCTTTATTTTATCATAACATGACCCACATAATAATATCGATATGATTTATTAGTCCTAAAATTTTTGGAAGCATAGTAAGCCTTTCCTTAATAAATTCAATAATTACAGATTCGAATAAGTTGTGCCGGATTGATATGAGCGAAAAGAGAACCTGGGACCTTGTGGTTCGCAGTCGAGTAAATTACCACAATACAAAAGCAATTGCCCTTGTAGCGTAGCTGTTAACTGACTTATAAGTTTTTCACCACAAAGTAAAAAAATCTGGCATTCTTGGCCAAAATCGTTATTATTATTATTATTATTCTGGCAACGAAGAAAATTTCTATTATTGAAAAAAAATATTTGAAAAACATAAAATCTCAAAGTATGTTTAAAAATACATGCTGCAGTAAATATTTTAGTACTCTCAATGCCTGGCTGTCTCTGGACAGGGGTTCAGATAATTTCTTCTTTACTGGTGGACCGGTTCCTTTTCCTCGCAAGCCTTACTCCTTTTTTGGGTAAACTGGATTGGTGTAGATTTAAGCAAAAAAAAAAAAGTAAGTATTTCATTAACATATTGAAACAAGTATATGTTCAGTTAAAAAAACATTTTAAAACAAGAGTAAGTCATATCACTGACTCTCCGACCCTCCCGAAGGCACACGGATAATAAAACTGAATGAGCGGACCGCCGTTACAGCAACACTGGCGGGAACTGTGGTTGAGTACTAAGGGCCACCACCGGCCGCGGTACCACACTTCCCTAAGGAAGTAGATCCCGTCATCGATGGGAGGAGCCAGACCTCCACCCTTTCGCGTACCCTACAGGGTGGCGAGAACCAACCACTATTCCGGAAGCTTCTCATCCTCATTTCGAGGTCTCCCCCAGGGGGGGGTTAAACAGGAGTAAAGAGGGTGTTCATTCTAATTGCAACCAAAGAGCTAATTTATGAACCTACACGATATACATTTTTCCCATTGGAAAAATGCTTTCAATTAGTTAAGTATTATGTATTTCAATCTGCCAATTCATTGCTAAATAATTACGATATACAAATTTTTATACTATTTAAAATTTCCAATAGTAATATTTAATAAAAAAATTTTAACATTCTAATTAATTCCGAAAAAATTCCATTCTTTTATAGCAAAAATGTGACCAAATAGAGTCCGTTTAAAATAAACAGAGATTGTATATAAATTTATTTCAGGGAACACCAATTAGGAAAAAAATAAGGAAGAGACAATACTAAAAAATTCAAAATATAATTGTTATTCTTTCAATGATTTGAATATTCAAAAAGAGAGTATAAAAGAGATATTCAGGTCGTAACAAAAACAACTTTAAAAATTACACAATTTGTGTAATAGACATAAAACTAACTAATGAAACAATAAAAAAGCAAAGTTATTCCATTATAAAATGAAACAGTATTTAAAATATAATTCTAATAAACTAATTTACAAACTTTTAATACAAGTCACTTTACCGTAATATTGGTTCGAAATGAATATCTGCTAAATTTAAGAAACTCTCGTGTGAAACAAATTCTTCTTGCACCTTATACATTTTTGTTGCAACATAAAATGCGGTTTATCATATTTGCTCTGCTAAAGGATTCTCTTTCTAAGACATTATTAAACAGTTCTAAATAAAACAATCTAATAGGCTTAAATATGGGATCACTGAAGCAGCCCTCAAAGACCTACCTATTCAATGAAGTTATTTTCAAATGTGCTGTTCAAATATATATCCTATATATTATTTTAAAAATTTGTAAGTTGGAGTCTCTTTATGCTGAAAAGAAATTCTTAATAAATCCCATTGCGCAACAGAATTTTTCAAATAATTAAATGATGGTTCATATAAAATAGCTGTATATAGCGGCAGTTAAAGTATCACCAAAGAATAATGACTCAATTAAAGTTCTCTTTCATATATAAATTCTCAAGCAGTAGCACTTTATGCCTATTCTTGTCGTAATTTACAAGAATTTTCTTGTGATCAAATTCAACGATTGCATCGATTAATACTTACTTTTCTTGTGAATCGACACTTATCGACCCACAAAATTTCATTCACGAAAAATAAATATTTTCCTTATGTGTTTAAAATACAATTACAAAAATCGAAAAATCTCACATCTGCCTTTTTTCTAACATCCAGACCATTAGGAAACCTGAATAGATATCATATAATTTGAAATTTTCCATGCTTGAGAATTTAAATTGGCACATACTCATTCAATCTGGACTTGCTTCTCAAAATAATAAGTGGATAAGATGTTATTAATGCAATTATAATATACAACAGAGTTTTTTTTGATAAGTTAATCGTTTGTATGACTATCCCATTAAATGAAAAACGAAGTTCAAAATTTAGTTAAATTAATATATGTTCGATTCCAAGAAATTTCGTTGTTTTGTGTTAAAAAAAGGTCAACAATTTTTTTTCAATTTGCCACAAATTAAGTGATAAGTATATTTAAAAGTAAGCATTCTAACATATTTTTGCTCTTAATGATCAGTGCCAAGTCTGTTTTCCACTTCCAGTTTGGCCTGAATGATAATTTGCAAGCATATTTATCATCTTTACCTTTTATCAATTAATTTGCTAACTATCAAAATTTTATTGCCTCTTATTTTAAAAAATCGGTTTATCATAACAACCCTATTTAAAAAATTTCCAGGTGTCCTGACGTAAATTTATATATCATTAACCAGAGTAAATTTATATATAATTATATAATTTCAAAAGTAAAAAAAATGAGTAAAAAATAAGACATATTAAATCATTTTTTAAGAACACAATTAACCATTAAAAGTCTTTCCAAAGGATTAGTAATACTTCTTCGCGTTAAGTGATTGAAATAAAACAAATAAAACTTCGGTGCATAATTTCAACTTACTTTTACTACATTCTTCAGGCCGTAGAATTTAGCTATTAAAATCGTCTTAAATGGCAATTTTTGTAGCTTCATAATATGGTCAGTTTTAAAAATAGATTGGCAATTTTTTTTGCTTAAAATATTAATGTGTCACGATTATTTCACTAAATATGATTAACAGTATTGGAGGGACTGAATAAAATTTAGATATCGTCTTTTATTCAGCGTTGCATTTGTTGATACAAATAACATAAAATTTATTTTTTCACAGCATTTAAATAATTTTTCTGGATTTAGTTAATAGCCTATCTCCAACAATTTAAAAATTAATTGTTAAGCCTTAATTAGAAAGGACACCTTATGTGTACTTATCTAAAAATATAGTAATGACATGAAAAGAAAATAAGTACTTTAAAATTCTACACAAACCTCCAATATGAACATTTTTCAATTCTTAAATAGTCCCTTAAGCTTTTATTACATAAGAGAAATCAGTCAAATTTCCAACAGGAAAACTTTGCTGTAATTCAATAAGTAATTAAATATTTCATCGAGTTCACATTACACAGCAGAAGTCATCGATAGGAATTCCCAAAATTAAGCAATCTAATTCGTAATATTGATAACTCTGTTGAAATTTTCTCAGGAAAAAGAAAAGAAAATTCATAAACTATTCTTCTGAAATTAGTAGTCTTTTGTGCTAAAAGCATAAAAATTTACTTTAAACTTATTGTTGCTAAATTAACTTAGGTTCTGTTTCTCTGCATATCATAACAATCAGCTCAGAAATTACATTCCTTTGCTGAATAATTTTAGAAAATTGAATTGTAAATGCAAAAGTTATTGAATCTTAAGCTTTGGAATCTTGATGCAAAATTAGTCTTTTGATTTTCATGATTTAAATCCAATCATCTGAGCTGAGTATCCTAAGCCTAACTTTATCTCATCAAACAAATGATTAGAGACAGCTGAAATGTGAATACTATTTCAAGTATTTTCTTTTACTTATTCTGTTTTATTCTGTTTCACCAGAATAATATCATGCTCTTTACTTGTCTTTTTTTCGATGTCTAAGAAATAGATTGTTCTTTTCAATCATGCGAAAAAACTACCTTTGCCATTTATACTAGCTTTCGATTATTTCTGTATTTATGCTTTAAAATGATAAAAATTCATTTAAGAGTAATTATTGATCATGTGAGTGGAAAAAAAAACTAAGAGTTTCTGACACCATATAATTTCGTTTACCATATAAATTAGTAAAAGGAGAAACAAAGTAACTGAGTTTAATTTGCAATTTCAGATTCCGGATTTGTCGAAACGATATATACTGAAATGAATATAAATAATAACGCGCGTGACAATGTAATAGAAAATAGTTTGATATAATCAATTCCAGCCATCTTTCATAGAAATTTTCTGAAATCACAAGGGGAATTTTTTTATAACATTTTTGCATACTTATATTTAATTTAACTTATTTCACATTTGTAACACGACATTTTCTTATCTATTTTTCACTTACATATTGATGGAACAGAATTTTGTACAGTTGCTTATTTCTGCTGAAATTAAATAGTTTTTAGAAACTATATATCTATTTAAAACTTTTACAATTTAAATGTCAATTAATCAATTAATTTTAGCTAATTTTTAATTCTGTATTCATAGGGACCTTTAACAGGGAATTTAAGAAAAATTTAATCCTAAGATTACAACATATTTCTAATAATAAATTATAAATTATATTAAGTTCTAAACAGATGAACATAAAGAAAAAAAATGTTTTTAAAGCTTGATATTATTAGTAACTATAAAGTAGAAATAATCTCTTCACCAAAAATATAAATTTTAAAACAAATCTTAAAAATCTAAAGCATTTGAACTATATTATAAAGAAATAAAGACCAAGATGTATATCACAAGAAAGAAAATTCCGAAACAAAAATTAGATACATTATAAATATGATTAAATTTTAATATTTGTTTCTAATCCCTATTTCGAGCAATGCTTAACACATCTAAAATTTGTTTTAACGTCAAATTTTTACAAACACATGTTGTTTCTTCCATATACACTGTTGTTTTTCCCATATACACTGTTGTTTTTTCCATATATGGAAAAAATAAATTGCTGCTATTTTCGTAAAAGTAGTAAATGATTTCTCTCCTTGTTTTTCAATTAATATATTCAAATTTTTCAAGTAAAAAACTTTCGATTAATTTACTTCTAGTTTTCGAATCACAAAAGTATATTTCAAACTCAAAAAAAAATTATAATAATGTTTTCTTACCATTCAGGATTACAGCCAAATATTCTAGCATTTATATAAAACTTTTTTAGTAAACAAGGATGAAATATTCAAAAAATACTGTATGTAAATTGCATTCTGTGCACAGAGAGATTCGAAAAACACATATATTTACTGCAAGATATATCATTTGTTTCACAATGATTTTCTCTTTTTAGATACAAAAAACCTGCCTAGCTTGATCCGTTACTTTGTATTGTAGAAAAAATTAAATAAAACTTTAAATACAAAAGAAAAAAAAAGAGACAAAATTTATATTAGGTGTTACAAAACATCTAAAAGAAAAAAAAGAGACAAAATTTGCATAAGTTAGATGTCAAAAGACACCTAAATGACTTCTCAGTAATAAAAAAGTACACATAATTGTCCTACTGTAACAATAAATTTGTAAATTAAAATAGAGCAATTACTTCGGATATTGTGGAAAAAGGAAATAAATACTTTTAATTAATTTTTTAAGCCAAACTCTCTTTTTTATGACTCTTTTTGAATCTGTTATTAACGTGTATTTGCTTCCGTTTTGCAACTAATATTTGTCCTTAGGCCCAGTATATAATTATATAGTCTCTCAATGCAATCATGTAAGTTTTCTTCTATGGTTTTTATTGTAGAGTTATATTTCCTCAAATGTCCGAGTTTTTAGATTTTCTAATTATATATACCCATCTCCACTGATTAAGAATATTCACAATTAATGATGAATAATGTATAAATAATTATTATTCAAAGTGACAACTTGTGCGTCAAATTATTTCAATAAATATAAACGTTACTCAAGAGACTGAAATATTACAGTATTTTGGGTTTTAATAAGTTTAATTGTACTAAGAGACACAAAAGTTGACAACTATGGAGAAAAATTAGAAATATGTAATTTAATCTTTTAAATAGTTAAAAATGTCTACACTTTATTCAGTTTTAGCATAAGTTTCAGTTGCTTTTATATCACGTTTGGATGTACTTAACTGTAAAAAACAAAGGATACATTTTTTAAAAATAGAAATCTATACGCCATTGTCCTGTCAAAAAAAAAATCCTGAGATGTAGCATTCAGTTCCAAGTTGGTGACAATCAACTGAAACTGTGCCTCTTTCTAGTTTCATTATCTTTGGAATAATATACCTACCGTAATTTCAAGATACTTGAGGATATTTTCTTTTTCCTGAGAGATTTCGGTCCGTGGTAAGTCTGTTTGGCTCTATATTTATTTATTTTAGCAGAGTTCCAGAAATATTTTGGAGGAATCTTGATATGATGCCGTAAACAGTCAACAACTAGTCAATGCTCATAGGCAAATTTATTGCCCAAGAATCTACTTATTCGATACTTTTCACAAATCTCTTTTAAAATTATTGGTCTATCTTTCGTAAACTGCTACTATAAATTTGTAGTTAGTCAGAGGTTCAAAAATGCTCTTTTTAAAATTCATTGAAGAATTTTAACAGATTTGAATATATATTTAATTATAATAAAAAATTCAGAAAAATCGGAATAATTGTCTATGTATTATTATTAACAATTTAGGAGTAAAAGCTAATCTCTAAACCTATAGAACTTTTGGAGCCTATAAAAGGAAAACACACGAAGAATATATACAAATTGATAAATTGAATAAATATTAATACTTAATAATAAGAAAATTCAAACTAATTGGAAAATTTAATAGAAAACAAAATTCTTTAAAATTTGTTTGTACCTTTAAGTTTTCTCATTCAGTGAATGAGACTTTTGGTTTGTAAAATTATTTGAAACTATGTTTGTTACGTAAATATTGTCTGCGGTATACTCTGAGTTAAAAGAAAAGGTTGAGAAATTATAACTTTATTTCACTGAATTATTTGAATCATATAATTCAAATTACGCCTTTTCAGAAACAATAAATTTTCGTAGATTTTTACTTGAGCTCATGCTCGTCCTCTAACTGTACTTCACAAATAGAATTTAAATGATGAATACTGTACCCAGTCTAAAATGTGAACTCTTAGATTTTTAGCATTGCTTTTTTTACTAGAAGGGGAAAATATCCAGCCCCTTTCGGGCGATTTTGCCTGAAATCAAATAGTAAGCAATATGCGCATTCCAGAACACAAACTGAAAATAAAACTAGAAGTAAATATTGAGCTTTTCTGAAGAAGAATTGGGTCTTTTTTCATTTTAAGTAAAATTGAAAGCTTTGCTTTTTCCTAGATTTTTAAGATAGTAGTTTTTCTTCATAACATTTATTTACTTTGAGAAGCAAATTGTTTTTCTCCGATTCAGAATTTCTTGAAATGCTTTGCAGTAATTTAGAAAGCGAATTTGTATGCAATATTTATTATTTTCTTTTACTAGAACTTACATTACTGTCCTCATTTCCCTTAATCTCGTTCTGACAGAACAATGATAAATTGTAAAAATGGAGACTTTACAATTATATCACTGTTGTTTCGATACAAAAGTGTCATCTTCATTTAACTAAATTCATTATCATCGAAAGATAAAATTGCTTTCCAGTCAGGAGGCATCGAATTTCGAAATTTTTTTATCAATGCAAATTTTTTCTCTTTTACATTTTTTGTAAACTTTTGTTTCTAATAGGGCATGGCGTTTGCAGTTCTTTAACTGTCGTAGGTTTTTTTTTCTTTTTACAAATTTTCGGCTTCTTTGGTATTTTATATATAGTTTTTTTCCTTCGATACGAAAAATGGGCGAATCATACGTTGATGTAAAATACTTTACATTGCATGTTCTTTTCTCCAAAATATAGAATAATTTGCTCAAATCATTCCAAAATTCCCATTTTTTTCAAAAAGTAACAAAGATCTATAAGTCCACAACACATTTATTATATTTAAAATAAATCTTTTGTAGAATTTGTCTTATATGAATGCTTTTGATGTTTTCTTAAATTAACGTACATACTTTTTTTTCATTGGATTTCTTTATTTATCTGTTTATATCTTCAGTAGAAAAACATGTTATCCATTCAGATGCATCAACGCTTATTGAAATTTAATAACAATAAAAAATGCACCAACTGCGCATCAAAAAATAGTCTTATTTAATATTAAAAAAGTAATTTGAAATTCATCTTTTATAAAATGTGAAACTTATTTTACGACGATCATAACTTTCACATTCATTTACTCGCATAGAAAGCTTCTTGATACAAGGCAAACTAATCTTCAATCTAGAAAAAATAAAACCTGAGTGGAATCACAAGTCCAAATATATCTATCTAATTAGATGCATGTTCGTATAGCTGCAGCATTCTTTTTCCAGAATTATTTTCATTGCAGTAGCGTTGAAAAATTACTATGCCACTTTTCCTACTCTGCACTGTATCTTTTTCTGCCCAAAGTGTACGTTTATGTGTAACAAGGGACAACCGTCTTCATTAACCTTTTTTATGGCAGTATAAATAAAAAGCTCATTTGTTTCTACTTTCGATTAACTTTCCCATTCACAAGAAAGTTTAAAAAAATGTTAAAAATGGTAAGAAAAAAATAATTAATAGTTGTTTAATTTATCTTGAATTGTTTCCTCAGAAAAACACAATGCTCTTTGGGGAAATGAGGTAGGAAACGATTTTGAAAATAGCCCTTTTTTGTTATTTTCTGTTCTGAATGATGTCTACACAAAAAGAATGCTCAGAAGTATTACATTCTCGATTATTTCAGATTTCTTCTATTCAATGCTAATTAAGAAAAATTAGAAAGTTCAAACAGGAAAGATTTGATTTTTTTCTCTTTTCATTGATGGTATATTAAATAAATAGAATTATTTGTCTCATAGCTTTCAATCACAGTAAAAATATATATATTTTTAATAATTCATCCCTACCTACTCTGTTTCTGTTTTAAGGAACATTTTTATCTCTTTCAATGCAAATCATATAAAAAAAGAGACGAATAAAATTTAAACCTTCTTAATCATTGAGACGAGCGTGAAATAAAAAAAAAATTAAGTATTATTCTTTCTTTTTAAATAAATTGATTTTCAATTTTATATATTCGTGAATATTGTTACGCAATCGTCTCATGAGCATATAATATAAGAAAACCAAAATGCTCGACAACGCATAACGACACAGTTTTAAACAAGAAAGCGCGAAATGCAGTTCATAAAATAGATACAGATCACAAAGATAGTACTTGTACCTAAAGATATAATTAAAAACCAGTAACATGTAGCAAATAATTAATTAAGCATCATATCACAATAACGCTCAACGTAAAACGATTGGAAAGTTCCCTCTGCGATCAACACTCAAAAGAGAAAATTTCCATTCGTATGAGTGTCTCTACTTATGTATCTACCCTGATAGGATATGGAATTCTCTACAAGATTCTAGATTTTCAATTTCTGGTAAAAGTATCGCCAAAATTCTTGTATTTTCTGGAACTTTTTTCTTTTTTGCAAACAATATCTTCAAATTCGTCACCATGATCAGGTATCATTTACCTGGCATCCAATCACTATCTACTAAGAATATCTGTCTATTTCTCATCCTTACTATGAAATATATTGCGAGTGGAAAGAATATTATAGATTCGTAACAATATATTATCATTAAAATATGGAAATCTGATAATGATCAGATTATCCAGGTAATCTGCAGCTAGGCTGATGAGCTAGCGATGATGAAAGCGCTGAAAATTGCTTTATTTTTC
Source organism: Argiope aurantia (assembly GCA_026543865.1). NCBI lineage: Eukaryota > Metazoa > Arthropoda > Arachnida > Araneae > Araneidae > Argiope > Argiope aurantia. The sequence continues at coordinate 627,942 of JAPMOR010013418.1, forward strand.
ATATTGCCCAGATAAATTGCAACTTATCTAAATACTCTACAATTAAATATTATTAAAATGAAATGTTTGAATAAACATAAGCTTTTCTGCTGGCGTAAATTATTATTCTGCCGAAGAACTCATTTACATTTTCCTACCACATTTGCCATTACCCACTAATTGGAAATCTTCACAATTTTTTGAGTAGGTGTACACATAGGTGTTAAAATTAAACTTATATGATTTTTTTATTTCTTATAGTTTTAAACATTCCCTTTCTAGCATTTTCGACTCTTTACTATTTAAAAAATGACCACTTCAAACGTACCCATTTTTTTCACTTCCAGTTGTGGATTTAGGCAGTGTATATTTTGAGGTTTTACTTTTTAAAAAAACTGGTCAATTCACTAACACATTTCAACGCTTTTTTTTTTACCTTAATCAGTATGTTAAGATATATTTTAAGATAACTTACTAATAATTAATAATTTAACGACAATTTGCAAATATTTATCTATTGTTTATTTATTATGGCTTATGACAGCGCAGCATTCACTTTCGTGCGCAATAATATGCAAGTAAATTTATGATGTTTATAACTCCTGTTAGAACTTCGTGAATGCAATGAAATAAATAAGTGCATGACCAATTAATTATACTTGTAGAAGTCTTAATATTATTCTAATATTTTTTTAATTCACAAAATGGTAAATAAAATATGCTAACAAATGTTAAAGCATAAAATATTTATTTATTGATTAACATGGTGTAATAATCAACAAAATATAAGAAGATGAAATTGAAAATTTTGAAACTATACATTATTTATATATTTATTGAAAATATACAAACTTTGGCATTTTATCGATTCGTTCTATTCTAATGTGAATATTACGTAGGTAAATTGCAGAAAACTCTGATTTGGTGAAGTTCTGAACCTTAATGTGATAAATCAGGCATTCTACAAGTTAAGTAAGTAATATGGCATTAACGGCTTTCAAACTTTAATGGTTACACATATACCGTATGATTCCGAATTCAGCAGCAAATTTAAAAATAAACAATTTTCTAACAATGTAGGCAGACGTTAGCACAAAAGGGATAAGATTGTAACTGGAATTTTTCTTCTTGAAGCAAAATAAGAATTTATTTTTAGCATAATTTGCAATTTAAATCACCTAATTGATCAATTAATGATGGAACGATACGATACGTAGTATAAGACAGTAAGTGAAGTAATGGCTTATGAATGCTCAATGTACCATTCTTTATACAAGAAAGTAGCAATTCAAGAAACAGACCGTGTACGTGCAGAATCAATCATCATTTCTAACAGAAATTATGACTGATAAAACATACTGATGATTGATTCTTATTCTGTTAGATACAACAGAAATGCTGTTTACAGATATGAAAAAATGTGGCTCCTTGTCTGACAACTAAATTCTTGAAGGTCATTAGTCAGATAAATGTTTTATAATATGTAATGCAAGATTCCGAGAATTGGCGAACATCTAGTAGATTAAATTATAAGCTATGCTGATAATTATTTCCATTTGATGACGAAAATTTTCCAGTTTTCTTTTTATCCTTTCTCTTCTAATCGCAATTTTACAAATTTTTCCATTTGTTAATTATTTATTTGTAAAGATCAGCCGACAATTGAATCATACATTAGATAGGCAATATTAATACTTTGCATTGAAAAACATTGAAGAAAGTTTCATATTGAATTTTTAAAAACACACTGAATCAAAATTCTTTGTCATGGAAATAATTGAAATGAAATTCTCGAACAATGTTTTATTTTTATTTATAAAATAACAGTCCTTATCAGCCAGTATATTAATCTACTCTTTCGTACTGCATTAAATTAAATTTATTGAAATTACTATACAAATGGAAGAGCAATTCATTAATTTCTTATCTCAATACATTCTTTTCAGTACCATGTTATTAAATAATCCTCAGAACATAATTATAAGATTGAAAATGAAGCATAAAAAGCATAATATTCTAATGTCATGGTATAAATTCTATGATATTCTCTAGAGATGATTATGATACAAGCTGAAAAAGTAGCAATCATTTTTTTAGATCTACACTAATATTTAATACAGTATTAACTGAAAACGGTTAAATTTGCATTTGCTGAATTACTTCATATTCATAATTTATCCAAAGAATATTATTTGCAAATCAATTTGGAAAGAAAATTAGCCTATCTATATATAAGATTATTACAGATATACTGGGAATATAATACATTTAATAGTGCCATAATATAATACCATATATTTAATAGATCGCACCATTTTTTAACTTTCCACTGTCGTGCAAAATAATTTCTCCTTTGCGAGACATATTTTGTTTGTATTTTTCTGGGATTGCATATAATTCCTGATTGCTATGGTAACTATTCAAACTTAACAATGGGGTTGATACGAATAAATCGTCAAACCATATGCTTGGCGCAGTATGGCCAAAGATGGCTCTTGCGCCATAAAACAAAAACAAAACCGAAAACCGATACGAACAAATCAAGATATTTCAAATATATAATAATTATAATAATAATGCACGCGATGCCACATTATGTCTTTCAAAAGATGCCACCAGACATTCAGGAACTTTTATTATAATGAGGATTAGTTTCGTAAGCTAATTATTATTTAAGGAAGCCAACAAAATCTGTTTGTTTTTGCAAAGAAAAAAAATGATATTATATGAATCTTCTTTTCAGTAATGGTGTATAATTAATTAATATCCTTTTTGTTACAAATTTATGATTGTGAATACATTGATAATTAATCAGACTAATATAAAATACATTTAGAAAGTATAAAAAACATTCATTTTAATGTAATGAGCATTAATTTCGTAAACTAATTCACAAAAAAAAAGTAATTGTACTTACTAAACTTTTCCAAAGAAGGAAAATAATATTAAATCAGTTTAGTTTCTTTCGGTAACGATGTATCATTAATTAATATAACTTTTTTTTTGAAATTTATCATTGAGAACTCAATGATAATTAATCAATCTAATATAAAATGCATTAGGAAACATAAAAAAATGAATAAATGATTTCTTTATGACGATCAGTGCCTCATAAAATTCTAATCTTCGAAGGAATCCACAAATCAGAAATTCTGCAATAATGATGTCTTTTTATTATACCCGTAAATTGATGTGAAGCTTTAACTTATTTAAAGTTAAAATTTTTATTCTTATTTTTTTAAAATTAAGGATTTTTGAGTTCTGAATTATATTAGAAAAAAAAAGAAATTTTATGTCTATTTTAAAAATAAAGTTCTTGCAATAATTACAAAATATTATATTCAAAAATATTCACCTTGCTTAACTCAGTTTTTAGCACAACACGTATTTTATGCTAGCACACTTTCTGTAAATTGGGTGATTCACCACGCAAAAATCGTTCAAAATATTGGACAGAGCAGACCTTTGAACAGAGAACTACCAAATTTAGCATGAAAGTATTTTTTGGAAAGAAAGTCCTAACAAAAAAATTGTTTTCAAAATTTTAATGATATTTTTGATAAATAAATAATGAATCAAAAAATTTCTTAAAATTAATTAGAATTATTTTTATTAATTACTTTAAAAGGAAAAACTTTCTTTTTTGCTATACCAATTATTTCTGTGCAATTTTTCTTTTATTTTAATAATTTTTTTAAATCAGCTTTAAACGTAATTTGTGACAATGATTTTTATTATTGTTATGAAATTCAGACCAATTTTGCTGCTTATAAATTCTGTCAAATGTGTGAGTCTGCCTATGTTAACATCATAACTATTTTTTTTTCTTTAACAAACATGTTGTTTTCGGTCTGACATCTTTTTTGTAAATTGCGTGATGTTAAAACAGTTACTAACAAAATTCAACGGTTTATGCAATCAAGCCAGAAGGAGGAAAGACAGAGGAGTCATGGCTAAAACATTATTGGAACATATTTTGTATTTCCTTAATTTTTTCTTTCACTGTTTTCGAGTAAAGCAGCATGACACTCAAAGTTTTCTTATGAAATTTAAGATTTTTTTCTAAAAAAAAGAAAACTTGCAAACATCTTGAATTTGTATTGAATTCGTAGTAATTAAGGTAAAAGTATATTGTAAAAGGCATTGCATATAAAAGAGTAGGTAAAGGGTTCAAATAGAGTGTGCTTTAAAATTCTTACTAATTTTTACTCCAAACACTATAAACACAGATTTATTATTCATATATCGCTTTCTAGGCGTCGAAATTTTATCTTAAAAATTTATACACGAATCTTTGAAAATTTTGAATCAGATGAAAAACTGACCTCACTGAAAATTACAACAGGAAATTGACAAACTTACAAATCTCACCTTCCGTGTTTCTGCGTGTATTTATTATGATTGAAATTCATCGCCATTTACAATTTTGAAAGCCATGACAAACACAGTTTTTCTTTTGATTTAGTGAATTTAGTGACACACCACGGTACTGTCAGGTTAGGTTTCATTTGCCTTGTCAGTAATCATTTTTAATTTTAGCTAATTAATATATGCAAGTTATTTTTAAAACAATTCATTCAATTAGTTGAAAATTTTACGTTAACAAGACTGATGTCATGATATTCACCATTATGAATTTTTAAGCAGAATTTCCTGTACTAAAATATTGTTCATTATAAATTGTAATGAAACAATTTTTTCTTAATGTTGTGATTTGTATGTTTAGTATTTCTCCCTCAATATATTACTATTTTTTTCAAATTGTATTGTTCACTTTGTAAATATTCACACATCATATTGAAAACAAAAATTTGGTTTTTTTCCCAATAAGGTTCTCAATTATATATCTAATATTTTATATATCAGAGATTTTAATTAATTCTCAAACGACTTCAAATTTCAAAATGCTGGAACATCTATTATCTTTATAATTTTAAAACATTGTATTTACAAAATCTTATTATTTAATGTCTAAAAAAACCTATTCAAAATATCTAATAATCCGTATATCTTATTAAATCAAATGATTAATCTTCCTTCAGTAATATAATCAGCATCATTACTAAATGATAAATTTCAAATTATTCTAAATATTTGATCTATTTAAAAATTAAGAAGACTTTGCCTTTATTTTGTCCTTGTTAGAAAATGCCTTTAATTTAATATTAGAATAAAGAAAGTTTTTATTTAGATGATTATTTTTAAATAGATTAGTCAATTCTTGTCAAGTCTCCTTTTAATAAGGATTACTGATACATACACCGTTAATGATAGCCTAACTCCGCAGAGATGGACTATAGTAATATCTTGAAAGCTGTGTTGATATATGAACTAATCCTTTATTCTGCAGTATGAGAGGCAGATAGTATCGTTAGCATAAATATTCCGGCATTTCCTAACTTGATATTCAGAGATAACGTGAAGCCCTGCACTTCCGCAGGAGGACAGCATGCATCGGCTGCTTACTAGGTTAAGAATGTTATCAGTATAAAGCATAAGGATGGAAGAGGATTTCTGAATTTGGACTGTCTCTTAAATTAGACTAGCTTCATAATCTGAATTCTATTAAATAATTGAAAGTAAAATAGATAACTTATATTGCAAAGACAAAAATATAGAACCATTTTTTTAGAGAAAAGGCTATGTGCTTGCAGGGTATCATCAATTAAATGTTTTAACAAAAAAGGCTAATAGCTTTTGTTATGTTTTAATCAGTTTATGTTGTTTCTATTTTTATCTTATTGTATCATCAGAGAAGAGATTTGATTACCCACATTTTAATTGCATTAAAATCGCTTATGGTGAGATTAAATGAATTTATTGTTGTTGCCCAAAAGTTGCTCAGACATAGCCAAAAGCACTTGTCTTAATTTAAATGAATGGGACAATTTTGGTCGAGCAGAGAAGAATAGCTCAGAAAGCAATTAAAATCATTAGTAATCTCATGAGTTGAAATAATCCAAAGCAAACGAAAATGAAAGGAAATTTTAGGACAAATATTGGTTTAAAAGTAACAAACACGAAACAGGTTGGCTTTCCAGCGGGTAGGCTTAATATAATTGCATTAACATCCTGAGGTGATGCGATACTATTTTTATTTCGCACGAACTACTTAATTGTGAGCTACGATCAGATAGGGAGGGCAATATTTGAACTAGCAGCCCCTTTCGAATCTTCTGCACCACACCAATGAAAGAAAATTTAGTCCTAGTTGATTCAACGTGCATCACAGTCATTTATATGATGATTCTTCGGTGAAATCGGGTTACGAACCTGGAATCCCCAACTTCTAATTAGAGGCCTTATCATGACACCACTGTGGTCCTTCTATCATACGGGAGAAAACGAATAAAGAAAAATGGATAATATAATATATAAAATGTCATACCTGGATTCCCACATTATATGTTTATGTGAATTTTGAATAAAAAAATCATTTTGATTTAATTGTTCTTAAATGAAATAGCAGTCTAGTTTGGTACACTAGTGCTTTTAACAAAATCGGATACAACTTTTAATCATTTTCGCCCAATTTTAAAGTGCAAAAATTGTTACATTATTTTGAAAAAAAAATAAACTACAGAAAAATTATCCTACTTTGGGTATCAAGATTGCTTTTCCATAAGTATATTAAAAATGTTTATATAACCCAAGTTTGGCGACCCTCTTCTATATTATAACCCAATTTCTGGATATGAGACTCTAACTCGATTAATAAGCAATGTATTTAATTTCCCAAAGCAGAAGAATTTCATCCAATTCTTAATTTAAATTCACGAACTGATCTGAGTTAATAAAATTATGTCCCCATTTCGAAATTACGCGGGAAATATTGTGAAATATCGGGTGATGGTTCTTTAAAAAACGTTTTCAAATGACAAAATTGAATTGAATTGAATTGAATGAATTGTCACCTCATTCTCCAAAATTCCATGCCAAATCAGTGTGAATGCAGTTGACCAAGAACGGCTGATAAAAAGTTTGTTCATACTAAATATATTTACGGCGATATCAAGTTTCGAATCACTCTGTTTTCCAATTCATAAACCAAGATTTTACCCCGGGCCGTCACCGCCCAATATATTCAGAGAGTCATCGAAAATTTTTCAATTTGATGCATAATACTGCTAACGAAATACTTCAGTAGGCTTACGATTATAAATCCAACAATCTCGACAACGAATAATAATGCTTTATTCTACAAGAAAACAAGAAGTGCAGGTAGCAAAAGGCAGCAGAAATACGCACAGAGACATACAGAGCTTGTATAAATCAGCATCACATACATCACGAATTAAAAAAACATCACAACACAGTAGTACTCAATTTGAAACTAGAGAGCTCGCTCCACGATTGAGCTCAAACGAGAGAAATCTCTAAACTTCCTGTGAGCCTTAAATATTCTCCGGGGAAATATATCGAATATGCTACTGGTAAGCAATTAAGTCCTAATAGAGATATTGCCATAATTCTTGTGCTTTCTGAAACCTTTATTTACCCTGGAAAATCTCCAAATGGTCGCTAAGTTTATCGTCAAGGCTGGGATCAAGATGCTGAAGGCATCCATTAAACATTTGAAAACCTATTTTCCTTACAATGACATTTTTTGTTCAAGAGAATAATATTACAGATTCGTAGCTATATATAAAAATCAATTTTTTAACAAGTATGAGTTAATATATTCATAAATGTATTACAAAGGATAAATAATTAAAATCTCATACTTTGAGAAAAACTCTGTAAATACAAAATTCCAATTTGAATAAGCAAAGTTTATTATTTCAAAATATTTTACAAAATTCATCGTCTCTTAAATTAAATTTTTTATACTAAATATTATAACAAACCAAACTTGCTTAGAGCAAATTAAAAAAAATCTTAACTATAAAAAGATTATACGCTAATTCAATTACAGTTATTTAAATTTTTTCTTTTAAAACATTTTCCCAACATAGACTGCAAGGCAGGAAAATAATTAAAAAATTTTAAAAAATCTAAGAATAAAAATTATTCTATAGAGATTTCATGAAATTTCGTTTTCTTTTAAAAGTACGAAATGTAGAGGAATAATTAAAAATAAAACTTCTTTTCAGGAAACTGTATTAACTTCTAAAAAATTCAAACTGCGTACATTATAAAAAGAATTGGACGACTCCTATTTAACTTTTTTTTTTTTTTTGCTTGACGTGTGCCTCGTAATTAGAACATGCGAAGGATTTTTTTCTTTTAGATAAGGAAAAAGTTTCTAAAAGGTTTTTTACTCAGGCCATCGTGCTCTTTATAACCTCAATCATAAATAATTTTCTCATTTGGAAATACTTCTTATGTTTTGGCCTTGTTATATTTGAATTTTGAATTTAATTTCTGCTAAGGAGAAACTATATTTAAGTACAAATTTCATATTAATAATATTTTATTAATGCCAGAAGGAACTAATTATCATTTTCTTGAATCATCTTTTTAGTCTCGATTGAAAAAATATATTTCTTCGTAGTTGAAAAGTATTTTAAAAATGCTTTATTCTTCATATATCGTTTTGTTTCACCAAATAAAATAGTTAAAATTACATTGTTTACAATTCATGCTCAATTTTTATTAAGAAAATTGTCATTTCTAAAAAAATATCAATTTCTTGAACCTCCAGAAATATTTAATAGTCATTACGGCCAAACCTTAATCGTGCATCTGATTGACTAGATTAGCCCCTTATTATGATTACAAATTAGCCATCACTGACCTATGCATCAGTCATCTCATAAGAGATATATTGTCATCCGTTATAATTTACTCCTCCATTCCTCCATTTTCATACATCTAAGGGAAGCGAGGACCTGCTTGCGCATTCGATAACTTTTTGTCTACGTGCCCTCCGAGGGGATCTTGCACTCTTATAAAGCAAACAGTCTTGACACAGCAGCTTACTTACTCATTTCCATTTCACTGAATAATTTTTTTTTACAATAGTTAATATTTTTAACTTCCAATATATTTTCTTTATAGGCTAATAATTGTAATGTACAAAACGCATTTTATCCCAATTTTTGTGATTGGTTGATTTTAAATTCGTTTTTCATATGTTCAAACTCGTTTAGTTGAAGTTAAGAATTCAATCTATTTTATAAACCTTGATGCCAGAATAAATTCAAGATGACGCGGAATTTTTAAACTGCTAAAAGAATCTTCAATATTTATAAACCGAATCATGACTATAATTTTGCATATTCTGTAAGTTGTGCGAAATTCTACAATAAATTTCCTATTTGGAAATAATCATTTTCAGATATGGTATTATTATAATAAAACACTTTTAATGTTACTTCCGTACAAAATTAAGCATTACATTTTAAGTAGTCTTTTGTGTTTAGTTTATTAAATATAGTTTTTAAACTTTACTAGGGTCATGTAATGATAGACTTCGGGATTTTAAATCTTAGTCAGATGACGTGGATGACATCTAAACTGGCATCCCCTTTCTAAATTTCTACATCCCATAAGCAGAACACGTTTGACACTATAAAATTAGTGTACACTAGTTCTTATATATACAAAACGTTTATCATGGAATCGGGGCGCAACATTGCAATCCTCTAGACGAGAAATCAAAACTCCCCTCTCTTTTACGTCACAGATCGCATTTGATTATTATACACAGACTTTGCTATGATTATTAATAAAAATTCCGAAGCCGATAAAATAGTTAGTTCCCAATTGTATAACTGTGTAATTTTTTTTCTTTTCTATTAGAATAATGTTAAAAGTTTCAAAACGTCGATTGGACTGAATTTAGTAAACTTAATTATTTATATTATGTCTGTGTTGTAATTATAGATATTTTTTAACTTTTAAAATAACATTGCTAATAAAATTTATATTTTTAAAAGCTAATTAGAGTATTCACCTTTTAAAGAAATATAAATAAAATTGTCTTTTACAGATTACCTGGCGCATGCTCCATGCTTCAAAAATATATCAACGGATTCCAAAAAGTGTGCCCCCAAATATCGGAAGATGGTGATTTTATCGCAGGAATTGAAAGAAGAGGACAAAGATTCTGCTTTGAAATCGGTTTGTTGGTAAGAATTTTAGTAATAAAGAAAGATCCAGTATGCGTTATGCAACGTGCCGAGTGTGAAAATTGAGAAATTTTCGCCACTAGAGAATAAAAATCGAATAATATCGATACCTTTCCGACCCATTCAGGTCGAGGGATCACAAAACAAACGGACATGAGATGACTGCCTCCAGCTTAAAGTGGATATATCATACATCTCTCAAATGCTTCGGTCATGAAGAGAACAAATATTTGCTCTTTAGAAAGTGAGAACTTTTCTGCCTCTTTCTAAGGAACACCTCGATTATCTTCACTTACAAATCATTCAGTTTATACAGTGAATGAACTGGGATAAACTTAGAATGCACCTCATAAAGAAATATAGTAATATAGGGAGTAGAAAATATCAAGAAGTACTCTTTTATAACAGAGAGATTTCTTTAAGCAATTCATCGGGTTTTTCGTAGAGAGTCATCCACATATTTAAATTTGAATTTAATACAGAACTGAAAAGATTTTGGTTTCCAGCCTTGAATTTGTTTCGCAAGAGGCTCTTTAATATGTGAGCAAGCCTTATGTGGCACCAAGAGCATCAATTTTTAACATAATAGTTTTTGTGACTTTTTGCAAACTTTATATTTTTCTTTTATATACAATATTTTATTTTTGCAATATGCTCTATCAATACTAATAAGAAAACACTGATAGATCTAGAAACACTTGGCGCTGCTTGACTTTGATAATGAGTTCATTGGATTTTCTTCTTTAAAATTTAAACGAAAAACAAAACATACAATAAAAGGATGAAACCTATTGTTTTTTGGAATCATTGATTAAACAATCAAATATTAGGTATCATTTACTAGGAGAGATAGCCAAAACATTTTAACGTAAAACATAACAACCAGTTTAAAGAGAATCTACTTAAAACTTCAG
>JAPMOR010013418.1:638917-667738 GCA_026543865.1 Argiope aurantia
ATTAACATAAATAAAATTTCTCAGGTTTAAATAAACATGGAATTTAATAATATAAAATTCTGATACCTTAAAATTTTTTCAGATTTTGACTATTTTAATAAAATTTTTCCAAAGTGCTACAGTGCCATGAATCTTATGACTAAATGAAGTCCCCCCCCCATGTATATTTTCGAGGATTTTTCTAGAAGCTACATTCTAATTATCCAAGAAAAATTGCTAATTGTTTTTAGAAGATAATATTAGATTTTGGATTTATCCAGGTTTGAAAATTCTGTAACTAAGACGATTTGATTAATGCAGAAAATTAAAGGAAGAAATTACATAAAATCTCCACTGAATAAGATTCACCAAAATTTCTCTGTTATTTATTTTGAATAAAAGAAAGAAGTTGATAAGAAATTATAATACAAACTGAAACCAAATCTATTTTTTTTTCAGACATATACCAATAGAATTTCAATGTTTATTTCACTTGCAAATTAACAAGTGTCATACTTTCCTCTGAATTCTTATAGAGTATAAGTTTTTTAAGTTTTAAATATCAATACAATAACTTTTTTATTGAATGACATTCTAAATTCTTTATATGTTTTGTCAAAATTTATTTTCTCTTTTGAAAGATATAGTTTTAAAAAATCAGAAATCCATCTTAAAAAAGGAATAGCACGTAATCTTATCCAAGGAAATTAATATCAGTACTTTCTTGCTAATTCAAGAATCCATTTCACGATTTTAAAACCACTTTTTTTTATTTTTCGGAGTATATTTCCGTGAATTTTAGTTTGACTTATCAATAAAAAAATACATGTCATTGCCATAATATCAAAGTGATGTATGCCAATCATTTTAAACTATTATATTACAGATAAAATATCAAACAACATATGGAAGCAATCATATATCACATGAAACAATTTGAGATTAGATGTTGTTAACTAATACGAGCGTTTCCATAAATTTAACAAAGTAACTAAACCATATTTGGATATAGCAGTGATGATGTAAGATGTTTCTAAATACCTTTATTTGAAATTTTATAAAATAAAGCCAAAAATGCAAATCGAATCGTTCAGAAGATTCTAACGAACAATAAATAACCAATTTTTATGAGGAAATTGAATCATTATGAAAAACATTTTATTGATTATTCAACAACAAAACATATTTCCGTTCTAATAAATTATGAGCATATGATGGCCTAAAACAGCCCGAACTTTTATTATAGGGTCAATCATTTCTGCATGTCTTCTCCCTATTTCAACTGGCCTATCGGGACATATATTTTAATACCTAATAGAATGGTTGTTTTACGAAAAAACTAAGGATTTTATTAGGATGAAAATAATTTTCTATATACTTCATATCTAAATCCTCTTAATTACTTAAATCTTCATATCTAAGTTAGATGCTATTCAAAGCAATTTATTAAAAAAATCACTTGTGAATATTGAGAATGTTATCTGAGTAGAGGTAGGAAGACATTACCAAAATAAATTTGAAATTCACGAGTGAATATTAAGAATGCCATCTCAATATAGGTAGAAACACATTACCAAAATAAATTGTATATTATCATGGAATAATTTTATTTTCACGTGAAAGAAATTGAATGCGTCAGTCTACTAAAATTTTAAAACCCATTATATTTCTTTGAAGATTGTAAAGACAACGACATTAGATTACATCTCAGAGTAAAAATAATTTGCAATTAGATGTTGGGTGATATGCGTAATTAAGTTTGTCATGTGACTGTAATGTCACAAGAATCTACTCCTTCAGTTAATGAAGGAAATTTGTACATCAGAAGCTAAATAAAAGTTAACTGCTTAATAAAAGCATTCAAAATTGTATTTTTATTCCATTACTTTCCGTTTACCAAAAGCAATTTCAAATAGAAATTTAAACTGACAGAAAAAAAGTAGTGCTTTTCAAGATTACTTTTAAATATAAATGTTTGCATGGAATTCAGCCTTCGGAAGAGTAAAGACGTTGCTTATTAAAGATGACTGCTCTTTTGGCCTTTCACATTATCAAATTATTTTAATGTCAAGTAATATAAAAACCGTATTGATTTGTAGACATTTCCGAAAACAGAAATCCAACTTCTAACATTCATCCTTTCGAACTGCCATCTCTGAACAGAAAAGTATGGAAGTTTGCCAAATTTTGTGGATAACCAATACCTTCTTTACTTCAAAACAAGTTTCTGAAATAGAAAAATCCGATTTAGAAGTGAGCAGTTTTTTTCCCTTCTCGCAGAAAGCATGAAACGTGTGATAAATTAGGGACAAAGAATGGAAACGTTTTTAAAGCACTGTTAAATATTACAGAAGTTTCTTTTATACTTTTCTTCCTGACAGCAATAACTCTGCGTGAGATATTTTATTCAATAACAAACTTCTAAAGGAAAATTTTTCAAAAGACTGGTGGAAAAAAAGTTTGATTCATTATTCATGGAAGACTATTATTTCATTGATACTTATTCGGAAATAGAATGATAGAGTTAGAGAAAAAGTTTTGCCGCTTCGTATTTTCTAATATTCAATTCCTAAGAATCTCTAGGATGGATACGAAGTTCTACAAGTAATAAGGGCAAGTTATGACGAGAAGAAGCGATGAGATGACTTTTGCGAATGATCATTACTAAACGGATTATATTTCCCGCTGATATATTAACAAAAATAATATTTCCAAATTTAAGAAAATAGAATTTGAATGAAAATAATTTTTTTTTAACTTTTTGTGTGACTAAGCAAAAACAATTGTTATGCTTTTCAGATATTTTTATTTTTAATTTCTTTTCCTGTTAATGGCAAAAACATCTATTATTTTGAGTATTTTCTTTGCTATATTTTAGACATACATGCCTCATTATCTTCCATATTTCTCTAGGGAGATGCGTTTTAAATAAAGGCGAAAAAGAATTGTCCCCAGGAAAATAATTTTTTCTTTAAAGGATAAATTTCTGAATGGAGTTACTAGAAAACTATGGTTTCTAGAAGGAAGTTGTGTATTTAGAATTTTATTCATGTAATATACGGAAAAGAAAAATAACATCCAATAACTTAAAACATACTTTCATAGAATACATAATCACGGAAACAAGATAATATCTCTATTAAATTTGAGTTTAAATAAGTAGCTGCTTAGTGTGTAGCTATAAGTTTATGAAACACAAGTGAATTCACAAATACTTTATGGATTTACAGACAAATATGATAAAACAAGTGATTCAAAAACTCTTTGTAATATTTTGTACAGATTTAAGTCAATATAATACTACAAATGTTGCTAAAAAGTGTTTCAAGATATGCTTGCTTTAAAGGGAATATATTTGTTACCTTTTTACTATAATACATAAAATTATAGGCTTATAGTGTACAGCTACACACTGCTGATAGCCATTTATTCATAAATCTCAGAGTAAAATAAGAAGTTCTGGAAGGCAAATATAAGTAGAGAGTTAAATAATTTACTATATTTCCTTTTAAAACTTATTCTGGACTAATTGTAAGTCATCAGTTTATAATGAAAATCCTATTTCTAATCTCTTTACAATATAGTTGACTTAAAAAGATTTTATAAGTTTTCCAAAAATTAACAAATAACTGATCAATTTAATTAAATTTTATAGAAAACTAGTGGTGCCATCTGAATTTGAGGAAAAGATTTATTGCAAGATTTCCAATTATTTATAATAATGATTTAGAAATTAAAGAAAGCAAGAAAAATTTTGAAAAATCTAATTCTTAGTGCTGTATAAAACTGCATGTTTAAAAATGTTTTTTAATCAATTTATTCTATATTTTATCTGCAGAGAGAAATTGTCATTTTTAGATACTTGTTTTGATATTTTCTGTTCTCCTAAAGTTTCCCCGAGCTGATTAATTTCGCAATGTATTTAAGAATTTTAAATACGAATTAAGATGCTTATTATATCTGATATAAAATATAAGAGCATTAGGAAAAGCTTAAAACTGATATAAATGATTAGACTTATTTACCAGATTATTCAGAAATTAGAAAAGAGATTTTTTTTAATAAGAAGTGAACAGTATAAATGGTATCTATTTTATAGACATCATTGAAAAATGTGTACACATAAATTGATTGATGTGTTTTAAAGATGTTAAAACAAAGCAATAGAAAGCACCTTTGAACTGAAGCTATGCCAACTCAATGCAAAAAGATGTTGTAAAATGAATACATGCATCTAAGAAAGTTTTTGCACTAATAAACGCTAAAATTCCAACTATATTAAATTTAACATATACCTATATGCAAGGCAATTATAATTAAAATAACAATTTCAAAAGGCTGTAAAAAATCATTGGGTAAAATGGTCTAATATGGCCCTCATCTGAGTTGAGTACACGAGAAGCAATAGGAAGTTTTGATAAAGAAAAAATTTCAAAAGTTGACCTGAGATTGAAATAGGCATGTTTAGTAAGATTTGAAAATCACTACTTCAAATAATTTAGACCATTTCTATGGCCATCTCGAAGAAATCCACCAATCAACTCACAACGTTTTCTAGAGATAGCCGTTGACTGATCTAAAATAATAAGCTTCAAAAACGGTCAGTTTGGGTCTCAGAAATGTGTATTTTTTTTTCTTAAAAGGTAGTGTGCCAGAGAAAATTTGACTAAATATGGTCAATAGGACTTGATGAATCTTTTCTTCGTAATGTTTTTCAGAATTGCATTTATTAGAACAATATATAATTCTTTAAATTCCTTTTAAAGTATCTTTCCAGTTTGAAGTAGTTATCTATTTCTAACTATTTAAACTTAGGTATTCATCGTGCCTATTTCACAATAGGTATTCATTTATTAGGTGATCACCGTGTATAAAATTTCGATGAAAAAAGTACTAAACTAGAAATACTAAACGAGAAACCGAATTTTCTATTTGAATGAAAAAGCAATAAACTAGAGAAAAAACTTATAGATTTTTTTTTTTTGCAACTCTTAAGATATACTATAATTATTTTCTTTTTCTGTTCAAAATGAAACTGTAAAAACTCCATAATCCAAAAATTTTACATGCGTCCCAATTAGAAGCTATTACCATAGTTTGAAAAGGTAAGAGATTAGGATAAAGTAAGGCTAAAATATGAGATATAAAGTAAGAATGAAGAAGAATTAAGTATAAAGTAAGAAGTAAGAAGAATTTACTTCCTTCAGTGAGATTTCCCTTGTTCCCTTCATTTGGATATAGCAAGTACCACGAACCGATTCTAGAAATGTGCTTGGGAATACTTTGAAAGATATATCTTCTTTTATCATGATAAAGAAAATTTAAATCTCATACAATAAAGATTTTGTATTGAGTTTATTTCCACAAATTACTAAGTAATTTGTTTCTGCTATTTTCTCAAACATGATTTACTTTCCCCTCCCCCTGATTATTGGGAATCTTCATGCTTCCAGGAGTTTAATCTATTACAAATTCCCATGATCCCTCGATCACAAGCTTTGATTCCAGTTAATTTCTAATTGCAAAAATATTTGAAACCATATGTATATTGATTACAACCTTCTACTTCGCCGAAATTGAAAAATGCTATTCTCCGGAAGCTGTTATCCGTGCACCTCAAAAATCTGGACACTGTTGCTGCTGGTACTGTAACTCGAATGCAATACCTTATACCTTGTGATGGAAACAAGTCTAAACATTTGTTGCAATAAAAATGTTAAATGTGACATTTGTTTTGAAACACCATTCATTCGCTTTTGTTAGCGCCATCTATAAGTGATTTTGTGTTCTAATATTTTTTTTTCAAAAAATAATATTAAAAAAAATAAACTATGTGTATATAATGCTCACTCAAAGAATACGAGCTTTCACTCCGACAATTTTTTTAATGATTTTTTTAAATTGTTTATGGATTTACATCCACTTTGTAACATTGCAATATATATTTCCAAATTGAATTTTTAACTTTCTGGATTAAAAACTCAAAAAATTTCTCCTCCTGTTCTGTTAAATGTAACCAATGAATGTAAGTATGCAGGATGTAAATTGCATGCATATTTGATGCTTCTAAAGAGCTCTCACTGAATGAACGTTGTTACTAAAGCAAAAATTCCTATGAAATAACTTAAAATAAATTTTCTCATCAAATTTTTATGAAAACTGTATTGAAATATTCTTTTTATCTATCTTTATGCTAAGAAAACAATCTTTGTGTTTACATCTTATGCCACCTAATACAGAAACACCCCCACACAAACAGTGCTTTCTTAGTTTAAGATGGGATAAATACATACAAGCAACAATGCTGATAACCGGAAATAATGATAAAAAAAAGTATTGTCTTCCCGATAAAACTATTAATGGAAAAACTGCTGACAAAGAAAATGCAAATTCACAAGAATATTTGTAATCTGTAGGGGAAGCATAGGAAAATATTAATCTTGGAATTCAGTAGCAATAAAAATAAAAACATTCGTCAGATCGGAGAATGTTTGAATAACTTTTGCATCAATGAAGCTTATCTTACATAACAGAAATTCATCAAAGACCAAAACCCTGAATTTTGATATTTATTCTTTGAGAAGTCTATGTTAATCACACATCTGCCTACTGTCTTGTTGCGTCATTTCCCAACTGAATTTAATATGAAACGACTAAAGCCCAGAGAAACAGAATATGGAAAACAACACAGGATTTCTGCGGCAATTCCTATCTGAATCCTGTTCAATATTTAAGACCTGAATTTCATATTAGTTCGTTGGATTTCTTTAATCAGTGATTTACATAAATTTCTTCAATCTTTTATTAAGCAGGGACTTCTCCTTATATCAAAATCACTTTCCTCAAACCCAAATAGACAGAAATAACTTAAGCAACACGTTATTTTCATATATGTTCTATTCAGAAAATAAATAATCTTTCCCATGTTATCGAGAACACTGCGCAAAGAAATTAATCATCCTTTCCTGCATATCAACTTCGGATTCATAGATGACACAGCGTTTTGTTCCGTAGGGAAAGTTTTTTTATTCATTTCCTCTTGTTGATCAATTATTTATTCATGGATGGATGAATCCTTTCATAGAAAATACCATCTTTGGTAGCATTCGACCAAACTGCAACTATGCGTATCGAATAAAAAATATGCATTACAATTGATATGGATTTATGATATTCATATACTAATAATTAATACGCTTTTATCAAAAAGTAATGCATAATTCATATTACCTACTATACTCAAATTACAAATCGCGATCAAATTCTGATCATGGGAATAAGTAAATATATTTTATTTTAAACAAACTGGTATTATATATTTCGTTAATTAGATTTATTAATAAGAACACTTATAATTTTCTGAGTTTCAAATATATTAGCCTATTATTCAGAACATTCAGATTTATGCACATAATATTATGGTGTTTCTTATACGTTTTCAATTAAAGTTTTCAATGCATCATGATATTGGAAATAAGCATATTTTCTTGCTCTCAGTTGGTGGTTTAAAACTCAACTCACAAACTATTGGGAGGGGGCAGAAAACACAAAAGCTAACCAGAATCCTTTAGGAATCCATGACAGGAAACTACACCAAGATGGAGCAGAAACTCGAATGTACAAAAATGATAGTTCAATAAAGGATTCGGGTAATGGGTTAAAAGTGTAAAATGATATACGAGTATTTATATTTTAGACTCAGGCACTCTATGCAACTATTTAGTTTAATAGTAATTGCTCAAAGCTCTTACATGCTTTACAGCAAAAGTCATGAAAGTCCATGAATTCATATCAGAAGACATGGATTCGCGAACCCATTCGATAATATTCGAAATTTTGCTAGTAACGGCGATGGAAATTCTTATAATGATATGACCAACATTTTAGTATGCGTGAACTATTGTCAGTTACAGCAACCTCTAACTCATTCAGTTGGCGGGAAACGTCAGCCGAATTTCTTAAGTTATTGCAAACTATTACCTATTTCCTATTGCCTCTAATAGTTTGTACGCTTAATTTTGAATCCCACTGTGGAAGGTTTGATAGTATGTAGAGAATTTATGACTGATTTGAATTTTTTCATAGTTTTAAAAGTATGAAGGTTTTAATTATATTAGCTTTAAAAGAAATGAAGAAATAGGACAACGTTTTTGAAGATGAATTTTTAAATATGCAGATCAAGTAAATTTCTTAATTATTCTCAAATAAAAGACCTTGAGATATATTCTTAGTTATTAACTTTTTTGCCATGCTAAAATGTAAAAAATTAATTTAGTGCGTGAAACTAGTATTAATTAAAAGTAGTTTAGTGCAGAATGTTTTAAGGAGTTTTTATCAAAAATTCAACGGATTATCTATGCAAACTACAAAACGAAAAACTTTTAGATTTATTTATTTATGGCACAATATTATAAGCTTTCTTTCTAAAAGTGTTCCTCGAGTTCAATTTTTGAAAATTAGAATTAATTCCATTCTAAACTCAGCTAATTATTTCATATAAACCGTTAGAAAAAATCTTTCTTCTCCTTTCTTACACAGAACAGCTATTCCGTATAACAGTCTCCATCCATACAGCACGTAATGGCAATTTTATTCTATAGCCATAACTCTACTAAAAGAGAAATAATACAAACTGATTTTTCTAGCTAAAAATGTGCTATTTCGATTCAATAACATTTTGACAAAATTTAAATTAACATTTGTAAAAAGAAAATAATTTCCTCTCAAAAAGCTACTCTTCATTATAAATTATAATTTTCAGAGGCTCTTTCAGTTATATATATTAAGGTGTTAAGATGCCATTCTGCTCTTTCATAAAAGCCTTTTCAAATTTCCAGTCGTGTTCGCGAATGTTATAGCATTGAACGTGAACTTTAACTGTACGTGGTCGTGAATGTTATAGCATTCATTGTAATCCAAAATGACATGAATGCTATAGCATTCAATATATCTATTCAATTCAATGTATAAAGAAATTAACTTTCTATTTTTGCATCTGATGAAGATGTTTATTTCCATTAATGATTAATGACCATTTTGATACATTAATTATTGAAAAAATTAACCCCTTCCCTAGAAGCTTTAACTGCATAGTTATAATTCAATCAAACAAAAAGACAGATAAATGTATTGTTTGAAGATTTCTCAGAGAAACTAATCTACATTCGTGCTTCACTAGGTTAAACTTTATTTTATTAAACTAGTGTAAATTTTGACACTACTTGAAAGCTTCTGTAGATGTTATCATTTGAACTCTAAAGTGATAAAAAGGACGACTAATAAATTCTCACCTAGCCTTTGAGATATCCAGAAATAACCAATATGAGAATTCTTGATACACTATGATAGATATGATAAGAATTCGGTCTACATCGTGATAGAAAACCGATACAATCGAATGTATAATATTGAATGAATCAATCGATGGTATCTAATTCAATATACTTCATCCCGTAAACGATAATTTGCCACCAGACCACTACGATGCATCCTGTTATGGTTGGAGGGTAGCATCATTGCAAGCAACCTAATTACATCTCGCAACCGTTGCTAAGACGAGCATTTAATCTAACCACTTTTTCTTTAAAAAAATGCTATTTAAATGTGCAAAGGGGATATCTTAGAAACAGATAAGAATTCAACTTTCAGACCGTGGTGGCATCGTTGCAGAAATGTGGGTTAGAGATCCTATTCCATGGGAGATTCTTCATGTATAAAGACTTAGAGCAAGTTAAATCAATCGAGAATCAAACGTTCTCCGCCGGTTCACAGTAAAAATAAGGAAAGGCTGATGCCGACTCCGTTAATGCTCTCATCATTTAAAATTACAAAGTCCATCCTTAAATAGATACTTCTTAGCTTTTAAACGAGTTATTAGTATAATTAAAGCTAAATGGCGTTCAAGTTACTAGGACTCAAACCATTCAGTTAAAATGTTATTCTCTTTAAAGACTTAAAAAAAACACTATGAAAAATAATACAAGTGCAATTTAATTTTGTTCCTACATTCAGTTTAAGTCATCTAGTTCCCCCTAAAGAATCTTTTCACTTTAATATTTCATTAATATTAATGAAATGGTGCACATTTTTACAAATAAATTTAAAATAATATAAAGTAGCGATTATACTTTATAAATCCAAGTTAAAGTGATTTGAACTATCTTGATCAATTAGTAAAATGTGCAGAATTAAATTGATTATTTAACTTCTTGGACTATTATCAACAATAAGTGGTGTCTAAATTTGCGCTTTTACTGTAACTTGAAACAGTTTTCAGAAAGAAAATTCTTCCACTAAATTTATTCTGAAAAAAAATATTTCTTTTAAATTACTGTTTTATTTTTATATGTCGACTTACTGAAAAAGTTTTAGGAGCAAATATTAAGAAGTCATTTTTCTTAATAATGTCCTTATACTTAATGGCAATAAACATTGTCATTTATCTTTACACTCTTCAATTCTTCACAAAAAGTTTTTTTTTTTCATTTCTT
Source organism: Argiope aurantia (assembly GCA_026543865.1). Classification (NCBI taxonomy): domain Eukaryota; kingdom Metazoa; phylum Arthropoda; class Arachnida; order Araneae; family Araneidae; genus Argiope; species Argiope aurantia. Next base: position 649,387 of record JAPMOR010013418.1, read on the forward strand.
TCTTTCTTTTTTCTTTTTTGAAAAAATACTCTTTTGTCTTCTTTCTACTTTGCCAGATAAGGTCGTAGGTTGTGCGAATTCAATTTCTCAGAAACATTAATGGAAACAAAAATTGGAAATTTGCCCACCAGTAGCACAGGGAAATAGAGAAAAAGAAAAGAATCGACAACTTTTACAAAATGACAGTCATAAAACATTTTAAGTTACTCAATACGATAGCTTTCAAAATCTTTTCTAGAAACTGTAAAAGTGTTAAAGTTTAATTACAGGAACCTTGAGTTTTCCCTAGAAAGTTCGTGAGAAATTCACAAGCTGCTTTATGAAATGACAAGATGAAATATCAAAAAACTAAAACTCTTTTCAGACTGAATATTTAACGGAAAAGGATTATTAAGCAGTAACGCTTACTACTGTTTGATCTGCTTCTTATTACTCAAAGAATTACGTCTGATTTCTTTTAAAAAGTTGATTGAACACTCTTTGAAAAATTAAGACAAAATTTAATTTTCTTGCATTTTTATATACTTTCAGTTGTTTTATATTTGCAATGATAGATTTTTGCAATCAATTTTTCTCCCACTTCCTGATTCGCTAGAGCTTTGAAATTTTTTACACTTGTGTACTCCCGATGACAATATTTTTACTATTGAAAAATATTATAATATTGTTTATATTTATTTAATTATCAGTTAATCCTTGAATTTAATCACTTTTTTATGTAAATGCCACCAGTCTGGAACTGATTTCGGAAAATAAAATATTTATTATAAAATTCCAAAGTATTACAAATAATGAATAATAAAGTAAAAAATATATTTACTTTTTAAGACCTAATACACTCTTTTTTGACGAATCTAATTATAAGTTTCCTATATATTCAGTTATCAAATTATTATGTTTCATTAAATAATTTATTAAATGAGATCTTGATTTAAAACATTTGAATTAGACTAAACAATTAATGCTACTCATTGATTTATTTCTTTTTATTGATTTTTTTTAATTGTTTATTTGTCTTCGCATCCTTTTCACCGATCTATCCTTTACATTAAAGATACATCCTTTATATTAAGATTCCAAAGTATTAAAAATAATGAATAATAAAGTAAAAAATATATTTACTTCCTTTAGGAAGATTACATCCTTTATATTAAAGATAATTATAGCCAAAATGAGGATATCAAAATTTTAAGAAGCTCTGACTAAAACAAATAAAAAGTGAACGAAAATGGTATAGCATTTATGAATTATAAAATTAACTTGGTTTTAACTACTTAGACTTCAAATTTTGTATGCTTACACAGCAATTTTATTTTTCTCTTTGCTATTTTTTCCTTAAATTTGTGTGCACATATAAATGTTGATAAAAGAAACGCTGTAGCACAAAAGCACATCAGTCATGGTTCAACAGAAATGCATGAGCACTGAAATATTAATTTTGATCCAAGAAAGGTGCTGAATTAGCAGAAAATTCTAAGTGCTTTTCTCATATCAAGGCACAAAAGTGGAGTTTCTCAATGTCAAGGAAAAGGAATATTAAACCTCAAAAAGATATCAAATCTCAGCATTAGAATTTCATAGTAACTAAAACAATCCCTATGTATTTCCTCTGTTCCGATCATTACCAACGTGAATTTAATTCGAAAATTCTGTAAATGAATCCAGCGCGTGATTAGGATTAAATTATCCCTTCTCAGGATTCCGTAAGGAAGCACCACGAGCACGGAAATAAGAAATGGCCCAATGGGACGCTTCCCTTGGTGAAGTCATTGCCACTGATGGGACGTACTTCCTTAAGATATTGATACTTACTTTGTAATGATATTACTATATAAGATATCTAATCATTCAGATTCTCCAAACGGCTCAGGCTAAATCGGGGAGATGTTTTAAATCATCTCTTTCCACCAAGCGTGATATTTTGTGTTTTTTTTATCACTTTTTTTCCCGTCAGTGCTATGAGTAGAGCTGTTTCAATTCTACCCACTCTGCATTTGTGAAAATTGGGCTGTACTTCTAAGCATGAAAAAAAAAACTATATTATTTATTTTACTTCAAAAACAAAGTAGCAACTTTTTCTAGTGCTTATCTTTTTCCAAACATTAAGTATCAAAAATTCAACGTAAATGTTATACAAACTCTTAACGGCGCGAAACGAAAGTGAACGCAAAATCAGCTTCATGAAAAGCCTTCACTAACAAAAAAAAAAGTTTAAATGTCAAAAGTTTCAAAATTAGATTTCTGAATATTAGATATAGATTTGGAGATCAATATTTTATTATCTTTGTTAGGTTCATAAATCATTTTATTCTAATTTAGAAAAATGAGAATTTAATCACTAAAAGAAACTTCTTGTAGCTTTAACCTGAATTGAATTATCATATCTATTTAAAGGCAAAATGACAAAATAGAAGTATAGCATTTTCTTTTGATGATAGCTATCCGAGATCCAAGTAACACCTGAAAAAGAAATTTGACACAGCTCCTGTATATGGGAGTAATTTGTCTTCTTTAAAACTTTTCAATAATATTTATTTGTTGATTAGAGGAAAATCAGGACCTTCAGTAGAAAGCCCAACAGAAATGAACTATCCATTGCAAAAGCATCGTAATATCAGTTTTTGAATAATGCTAACTGAGAGGAGAATCAGAGGACAGAACCCATAATTCTTTTCCTCTGATTCATGTTCCACAATCATTCTGTGCCATGGTATCAGAAATGTCGCTTCGAACTTTAGATGTCGATGAAGCATACATAAAAAAAAGCATTTTTGCGATAGAGTTAGGGATAGGAAACGGAAAAAGGTACCTCTGCAAGGCAATCTTTGTTAACGAATTAAGTAAAAGAAAGTGATTCACAATATAAAATACACAATACAGATTTCATGGAATACCAATTTAAAATTTCTTAACAACCCACTAGAATGAATAACAATATTATACACATTATATATTGCATGGTAATGGTGTAAGTAAGGCACGGTATCAACAACAACAATTTGCAGTATTTAAAGTAAGTGTTCAAAAGACTTGCCATCTAAAACGATATACGTTTCTCATTATGTTATTTATGCAACTAGGTTGTACTATTGAAAGTTACTGTTTTGTTAAATCTGTGTTGTGCATTTTAACTGTTATATCATTTCCAGAAACAAAGGTTATCCTGTAGCGGATGCCCCTTTGCGTTTCTGACCCCATGCTGAATTTATTATTTTCTGCTTGCTTGACTTACTTATAAAATTCGCAAATAAATTTTCCGATACGACCTAGAATATTGATAACAATAAAACAAATATATCTTTTTATGATATAAAATATAATGATCGTCAATAGATTTTAAAATACATGTAGCATTTTAAATAAATAAACTTTTCAACTAAAGTAAGCATAATAAGAAAGAGAATGGACGTAAAAAATGAGAAATTTTTTTTTTAAGTAGGAGATTCAGGTTTTCAATATGGTGATGATTTTTTAAACAGTTATAGCATTTATCAAAAATTAAAATTATATTTTCTTTTTCATTGATTTCTGAATTCATATTCTCATAATTTTTTGTTGTTTGTTTTAAGTACAATTGCGCAAAAACAATGATATTTTATATCTTCTCTGGCCAAGTAAAATTTGATTAATTATGATAGTATCACAGATATTGAAGCTTATTATTATAAAACAATATTGTTTTGAAAAATTCCGAATATATTTGTCTATTATGTGATTCAATGACAAAATTCAAAGATTATATGACTAAAATAGACCAGGTAGAGTGAATTTCTTTTAATATGGCATTTGTGTCGTGTATACAATTTGATCATTTATAATTTTAACAAAACTATCTTCATTCTTATCTTATACAGCAAACTTCAGATGTGAATATTAAATTTATAATCATCAATTTTTTTTCATAAAGTACAGAAAAATAATATTTCAGAAATAATGAATAATTCGGAAAATAATATGAAATTACTTTTCTGAACATTTTTTTTTGCATAAAAACATAATTTAAAAATATTTGCCACAGAAACAGAATGTAATAACTTTTTAATGCCATAATAATTTTATGCTGGCAAACTTTCTGTAAATTGTGTAATGCAAAAATCGTTCAAAATATTCTACAGGGCAGATTTTTGGACACAGAGATACCAAATTTGCCATGCAATCACTTCTTGGGTAGAGGGTGCTGAATTAAAAAAGATTTTTCAAAATTTCTATGGGATTTTTAATTAATAAAAATTTATTGAAATTTTAATGCGTTTCCTCAATAACTTTCAAGCATATTATCTCACAAAAATTATTATCAGATTTCAATTCAGATTTCAATTTGAAATTCAAAACATAATTTTCCATCTTTCTTTTCACCAATATTAATTTTGATAAATCGCTTTTTCTCTTATTTCAAAAAATCTTTCAAAATTAGTTTTCTGAACAATTTGTAATAATTGTTCCAATGAAATTCAAGTCAATTTTGCGTTTTCATCAAATCTTTCCTTTTTTTTTTTTTTTTTTTTGCAAAATTTGGCGCTATGATTTTTTTTAAAAGATCCTTTTAAAAAAATATTAACTTAAAACTCGAATTTTCACTTCCGTTTTTATTAAGATGGTAATATTTTTAAATTGCCATTCCTTCTGTATATTTCGTGGCATAAAAATTTTTACGATCAAAATGCGACGGCTAATGCAATCAAGCTAGGTAAAGACAAGAGAGATTATTCAAATCTAAAATATTATCATGTATTGGCACTTAAGACTATTGGAATATGCACAAAAGTGTAGAAAATAAAAAACAACAATAACAACACTGTTTGAGTGTCAGCATATTCGTTAACAATTTTTTGATTTATAAACTTTAAGGAACAAACAATAAAAGTAATATTTTATAGATATCGAGGGAAAACTGCTTTATTTTTAAACTTTTCTATAATAAAACTGGAAAAAAGGCAATTTCACTAAAAATAATGGTACCAGTTTAAAGATTGATCATACTGAAAATAGGATTTTGCTTTCGTCTAACAGATATACGTTTCTCTGACTGGTCTGTAAATAGGTTTAGTAAGTAAAAAAAGTCTCCAGCCATAACAAAAGAACTAATAAATTTTCTGCTTACTGTTCCTTGATTAATTTTAAAAGTTTACAAAAAAATGAAAAGATTGAGCTTAAGGGTAAATAAAAACAGTCAGTTGATCACTGTATTTCTACATTAAATTCCTTGAAATTTTAAAATTATGAAGACAACATTGAATAATATAATTGTTAAAAAATGTCTGATGCCATATCTCAATTACTGTATTCCTAAAGAGAAATTTCAATAAAACACTTCTTTGACTTCATTATAAATATCATTTTAAGAATTGGACAGAATAATAAATTATTCAAATATTCATTTTGTGTATCGCAATCAATTATCACTAAATGCATCAGTCCAATTGATTTCTTGGTAAAATTAAAGCAGATTTGATTCTCTTTATTAGTAATTCTTTATATCCATCATATAAACATGAACATTGTCGTCTTTTTGCAAATATAAGCGCCTTTTTTCTTATAAAATTAGCTTAGTTTATTTTTCTGCTATGTGTTAACAACTGTTTTGAAATATTTAATAGAAATTTAATATACATTTAATGCGCAGTGTAATGAATTTTTCTTAGATAAAATATCATGCGCTGTGAATACACAAATAATTTTCATGATCACAAGCATGAGGAAGTATCTTCTAAAGCAAAATCCTATTCCTGTATTATTAAATTTTATTTATTTCAATTTTTTTATGAAAGTTTTATTTTAGAGACAATAATAGTTTCCAAAATGCTTTATTCTCTAGAAGGTGAGTGAGTTTTCGATCTTTCTAAGATTCTATTAAATGATGAAAATTTACATCTAATTTCTTCGGAAATTTTTTATAAGAGAAAGACTGAAAATGAAAAAGGGAAATCCTATATCATAAGAAAGACAAACACGTTCGATTTCGAAACTCCGAACAAGTGAAAAGTATTGTTTGACAACGGATTCTAAAACCCTCCGCGCTTTTGTGCATGCGTTAAGATGGGTTTAATTAGTCTAAATAGGGGTAAGAGGAAAGATAAAAGGAGGAGATGTTTACATTTAACTATAAAATAAAATCGGATTATTCACGAACTGAATTAAAATACTGTCAGAAACAACATGATACTCACATAAAAATGAACAAAAGTCGAACAAAAAAAAAGTATCTAATAGGGCAAAAATCAAGGTCAAACAATGACGAAGAATTCTGGAAATGCTCTCATCCTTCCGCGTCTCTCCCCTTAATGAGATAGAATCGTCGAAAAGTGGTCGTCTCAGAATACTGAAACGAACAGTAAATATTATGAATCAAGAAAAAATCATCACTTAAATTGTTGATCTGAGGTCTTTAAAAACTGGTTTAATTCATAACATAGTGTTTAAAGACAACGCAATAGTATTCTCTTTTTTAATAGAAGAATCAGATCTCTGCTACAAACACTTCAAAACTATTTAAACGAAGGCTTGATTAAATTTAATAATTCATAAAACTGGAATTTAATACGATGAGAAACAATATCACCTCTATGACTTCAAAACAAGTGATGAAAATCAGATGATGTAATTTATATTCTTATGCAATGATCTATGAAAACTGTTGAGAATTGAGATCTAAATCAAATGCCTTCTCTTTCAAGTAGAAAGAAAAGCGCTTTCCTTACAGAATATGAATATCCTTTGTTGAATAATAAAATGGATTGAAAGACTGAATAGACTGAAATCAAGGATGATGTAAATTAAAACATAAAAGTTACTTTTCTAGAAAAACATAAGAAACTTTTCATTATAAGAAGTTACCATCTTGTGTTGAATAATAAAACAGATTTATTCAGTGAATAATGTAAATGAAGGATGTTTTTGATTATATTCCATGGTATATGGTCTATAAATACTAATTTAATTCGCAATAAAGAATTTAAACCTAACCTTGTCTTTCTAGGAGAATAAAATTATATTTTAATGCAGAATATTAGCATTTCTTGCTGTAGGATAAAAAGAATTGGATAAATGAATAAGGCGAATCAAATATATTGTGTTTATCTTACCTAGCTTACTGGTTCCGTTAACAATAGAAAAACTAGAATTGAACGAGCGTTTACAGGAGAAGAATAAAATCTTTAATTATAGAAGTTTAGTATCCCCTGTTGACTGATTCGGCGAAATGAATTAACTAATTAGTTTAATAAAAATAAGTTTTAAAAACACTCTTTCAGCTCAGTTCATACTATTGCTTTTATCAGTTTTCAAAAAGTTCGCTTCTTTTTAATTCCAATTATTTTCTACTTTTGAGTCTTTAATTTATAATTCATTAGTTTGAATAATATGGAATCTTGCAATCATTTTTTTTCTCAAACTACCCACCAGATGGTGTCACCAGTATGGAATTAAAATTTGTTTAAAATATTCTATTAACTGATAGTTAAATTCTGAAATATTATTGAACTATCATTAAGAATGCTCAAGTGCACAAAATTTCAAAATTGTAGTTCACAAGGAGGACAATGAAAAATCGATTGCAAAACTCCAACTAACAAACACGAAAAAAATCCAACTGAATAAAAATAATGTGTATCAACTTTTATGTAAATTATATTCTCATAAAGACGTATAAAAATTTAATTTCATTCACAAAAGAAAATTTAACTTAAACCGACAACAATCCCTTTCTAACAGAACAAAAATTTATTTTATTATAGTTTGGCTCTCATGCTGAATGAAGCGAATTAAATAATAATATCAACCAACATTAACGAAAATTATATTACTATACGAAGGTATATAAAAACCTATTTTATTTACAATATAGAACGCTTAAACTTAAACAAACAATCTTCCCTTTCTAGGAGCACAAAAAAGTATTTCGTTGTCGAAGATTAGTATCTCATTTTGAATCGAGGCACTCCATTTATTCTGAAGATCCTCGTCTTAATTTTCTCTATCCCTATCCATATGCTTTAATTCCTTGGTAAGAAACTTCTCCCATGCTCCCCGCCTTTCAGTGTTTGATTTGCCCTGGAACCATTACTATCTCGCGTATTTAATCAGTCGTAACGGAGCTGCAGGACACATATATAGGATTCATTTACACAGGATCTTTACCGAGATTGAGTCGATCTGCGGTAATGCATTTATTTGTAGAAGGGGAACGGATGATCGGGGCAAAACCTATGTATGCTCACATATATGAGGCGAAATCAGATTGGGCAACTGAAATGAAAAAATATATATATCGGATTTGGAGACGCTCGTATGCATAATAAATCATTCGAGTTAGAACAAAGATGACAATTTAAGAATTTATTGAGATATTTCGGTGAAGGGTGCTTTTCAATAATGAATAAGCAGTTTAGCGGGGGCTGAAATGTTTGTTCTCGATAATTGGGTAGGAAAGAAAATGACATTTCGGCACAAGTGAAGGAATTCTAAGAAGAGAAGGGCATTAAATAAAAATAGATTTCGGCACAAGTGAAGGGCATTAAATAAAAAATTCACTTGTCTGAAACTAAAGGCGAAAACAGACACGTGGACAAACAAATGAATGTTCTTTTGTTGCACTCGGAGGGATGGTTGGGATTTTGTGAGTATGGGTGTAAAAAAAAGGCGAGAGAGAGAGTAGAATTTAGTATTGAATATTGAAAAAACAATTCCTAATGGCTATGAGACATAGCATAGACTTTTGATTAAGTTGAAAGTTAATTTCTTATTTGGTGAAAGGAATAAATCGATTTCTGACAATATAATTTAATTTTCCGAGTGAATGTCTCTAAAAGAGAATCACTGATGACAGATCTCATAATTCTCTCTGTTCTCATACAACAAAAACGTTGCCAAAACCAGTCGCCCACCCTCCAAACTTCCATGTCATAGAGTGCGGATATGTGAGCCATAACGTCATATTTACCATATAATAGATCCTCTTGATTCTTCAGCACACTTGTGACTCGATTTCACAAATCTCGAAACCAAAACTCAGCCACCAGGCCTGAGAATTTAACATTCTTTTCGGGTTCAAAATATTTATGAGTTTCAATATCTAAACAGATTCTTAGCTAAGATGGTAAATAAAGGAATAAAATGGTAAAAATAGATTTTTTGATCATGACGAAGAAAATGAAAGGGCTTTTTTTGTTATTGTTATTGTTAAAATGGAGTTTCAATGGAGTTTGCAGTTATTCCTTCATGTCGAGTTTTCAATTATTCATTTCCTTATGCAAATAGTTGTAATGCCATAAACTGATTGCTTAAAAATATACAATAATTAAAAGTAAACTATTGGTCATATCTAAGAAAGGCAATGAGACAAATGGAAATTTTCATATCTATTTCATTGAGTTACATTTGATGGCATAAGAGTCAGTTGTGGTCAAACTGTACTGAGCATTTGGTGGAAGGAAACTGCCATTTTATAATCGGAAGAGAAACGACAGATTCATAAAGTGAATTCCTTGTTATTCATAGTTCCACATAAGTTTGTTCTAATGTATAGTTCTTTTTTTTTAATTTCGTATTAAAATATACTAACTTTTAATGCATTGATATTTTCCAATTTCGTGGTCACATGAATTTGGCGACATTTCTTTTCAAATTAGTAAATTAATTTCAAAGATAATGTAGGTGTAAAAAGAGATTTCCTATCAGGATTTCGGGATTTCACAATTAATTCCATGAACACACGTTTCCACAAAAGTTCAGATTTATTTTAGTCAAGCTATGCCTAAGACTGACATTATGAGGAAATTTATTTCAGGTCCAAGAAAAAACAAACTAGAAAAATTTCAATTAATTTTATAAAATCAAGGATACTATTTATCCGAAATAAATCTTAGTTAAGGATACTTTTCTTAGTTAAGGATCCCACATAACTTTCCTCTTTCAAATATATTTTTCAGGATAAAGGATTCAAAGACATCTTTAAAAATAAAAAAAAGTGCAAATGTTAAAAGAATATATTTAACTGAAATATCTACATAACCGATTGAGCATCAAATTAATATTAATAAAATAGCAACATAAATTTTGTCTTTAAACAACACGTTTTTACATATTTTGTTTCATGTCTTAGTTAATTTAATTTAGGCTGATTGGCTCTTTCATTATTATGTATGTGTGATATTGGAGTTAAAAATACCGAATATCTCCTAGCCTTTTTTATATTCAATGAAATTATTTGTCATATTATTATTTGTTATATTTAATATGCAATTATATTTAATTTAATATTTCTGTATGACATTTGAATTATAACAAATTGTTATTTTAGAGGTGTGATTAAACAGATTTTAGACCTAATAAACATATAAAAAATCGTAGCAAGTTAATTAAAAAACGGAAACCAATTTATTTGAAAATTTCCAGTTGTATTTCGTCAAAATAATCGTAGTCCATGGTTTATGCATTTTTCAAATGCCGTACGATCGGCAAGTGCTGCCAACAGAATAGTTTCTGTTTCATGCAAGGATGATTATCTAAATAATCTGTGTACTGGCTGGACATTATTGAAAATGATTTTAGTTAGCAATGAATTTTTCGGCCAAGAGAAATTATCAATCTATCAGATTCACATCAAGAAATTTAAAAAATTGTATTCCAAAAACGAAACAACTAACCAACGTGCTGAAACTGGAGCTAAAGAATTTATGCTCATCTGCAGAACTACTATATATGCGCATTACATTTGGAGTAATTAATGAAATTCATATCTCTGTATCTCTCAAAGTACACATCTGACTTCAAAAAGCCTTAAACCGTGTGAAAGTTTTCGATGAAATTTTGTGCTTTGATAAATGATCGAATTTATTAAAGATATCTAAACACATGTGTCAAGATATATATCTAGATAATTACTTCTAATTAATGTGATAAATTCCCGAATTCGTTCGTCAGACTCCCTTGATTTTAACTTAATAAAGTAAACTAGATACAGTTTACGTATTGCGCAAATCTTTCCGCGTAAAAAACAAACAAATTAGTGCTATAAAGCGCTGTTACAAGGCAGACAGACAGTTGGACAGACGGATGGACGAACGAATAAATATATTTATTCTGATATAAAACTAAAAGGCTCTACTGTCAAAGCCGATAAAGATAAACTAGAAGAATCAAGATTAATACATTATCATGTCACTATGGTTCGGACGAGAGGTTTGAAACTATTTCTAGAGATAAGACTTGAAATTCTCTGTGTTATAAATAATGAATTTGGACTTGTTTTAAATTTAGACCATCATTTTGAAAAAAGCCTGAACCGTTCTGTACAAAAAACAACAAAAAAAAATCGACAATATTGATTCCTTTTTTCAAATAAAAAAATGTTAAATTTAAATTTTGAGAATCTTGTTTCTGGGTTCAGCGGAGTTTCCAACTAAATTTTCTTTTCTCTTCAAAAGAATATGTACGGAATTACATCGTTCTAATAAAAAAAAATAATAATAAAATAAAAACCCTGAAATAAAACTTTGAAGGAATTTCTAAATTCAAAAAAAAATATTCACTTAAAAATCCTTGTGTTTTTTATCCACTAATAATCACAAATTGACTACGATTCATCCTGAAGCACGCAGATAAAACTGAATAACCGGACCGCTGTGACAACATTGACAGGAACTAAGGTTGAGTCCTAAAGGCCATCACCGGCCGCGACACTCTCTTTCCCACGGGCAGCACGCCCCATCAGCAGGTAGCCGATCCTCACCATTTCTGTATCCACAAAGGTGGCGAGAACCAACCACCATACTGGAAGATTCTCAGCCTCATTTCTGAGGTGCCTTCGGTGGAACTTCATCCACTAATGAGTTCAAGTTTTCCGTATCTTATTTGTATTTTATATTCATATGAAGAATGAGAGAATGTTTATAAATTATTTTATTTTTCATATTACAATTAATTTTCTTGTGTATTTTGCATCAAATTTTAAATCTCTTAGATGACATTACTAATCATTCAATTTCAATTCGTAAAATGTAATATAACGTATAGCATTTGCTTTCAATGTAGAAAAAAATACACTGTATACATAAAAAAAGGCTATAAACTAAATTTCATGGAACTATTAAGATTGAAACTTTTCAGTGATAAATAACAAAATGATTATAAGAAAATTGCAGGAGAGAGTAATAATATATCAATATCAGATCCTAAATGATATCAATAAAAAACATTCAACAATAATATGTTTTATTGGTGTGTAATAAAACAATCATCGATGCTTTTGAATTGCTTTTTCCAGTGCTCGTGCTTATTCATATTTGAATAAGAGAATTCATATTTGCTTATTCATATTTGAATAAGCAAAACAATAAAAGTAAAATAATAAATAAATAAATGATATAAAAATAATATAAAAAATAATAACATATTATTAATTGTGTATCTTTGCTTCTGCCATTTCCCCCAAAATTTGACTCTTTATTCTTTTAAAATATTTACATATTCATGATTCAAAGTAGTGTCCGTCGCTAACTACTAGTTTTAATCATCTTTTTGACAGTTTCCGGATGCCATGGCAAAAAACCGATCCATCTTTTGAGACGATCCAGGAATCAATCCATTTCCCGATTTCTTCATAAGTGTAGAAATGCTGATCAAGAGTAGAAATGCTAATCATGAGCCATCGATCGAAACAAACAATAATCGGAAGGAGCAACGTCTGGAGAGTATGGCGAGTGGGGTAAGAGACTACCAAATAGGTCTTGACCTGTCTTGAGACATGTGTCTCAATATTGCCATGCTGGAATATAACTTTGTCGTGTCTTTCTGGGTACTGTCGTCAACAAAACACCTCTGCGACATTTTTTATTTATAATTGCATCTTCACAAATTTAGGTGTCGATGGAAATCCCTCGAGAAGACAGGTTTATTTCAATCAACAAACTGATTAACCAATTAACATATTTAATTAATTACTAATTCGAATTTTTCTATTACGGTTATCCCCACCACCACCACTTCTTCCTCATCTTTGCTGAATCCTCTAATCATCATGAAATTAAGCTTTCAATAAAACTTTATGGAATTCTGGTGATAATTTTGAGAGTTATAGGGATTCGAAACATAATACTTTCAATGTTAAATGAGTCTCACGAACTTTCGGCGATATTTTGGAAACTAGTATATATTTCTAAAAAATTTGTTCATTCATTTAAAGAAGATTATCGCATTTCTTAAAATCATGAAATAAATCTATAAATAATATAACGACATTTTTTTATGAATTTTTAAATATGAATGGGGGGGGGGAGTGAATTATAATATAGAAACATTTTTGCTTTGTTCTCATGCAGGGCAGCTTTGCTCTTATGCTGAAATGCCGGGAGTCAAAACTACTATGAATTCCGGAGCGAAATTTGATACATATGTAAAAATGTCTACAGAAACGAATTATTAAAAAAAAAAAAATCTCGATTTCCATAATGGAAAAATTTCGAGAGAGAAATTAATTAATTATGTCAATTAACTGCTATCTGTTGTTAATTAACATGGTTAACCGAGTTAATTAACTCGGTTAATCAATTCGTCTATCTCAACAAACTTATTTCTTTAAGCCTTCGACAGCAGTTTTGTGTAGATGCGATAATAAATAACAAAGTCCCAGAGATGTTCCTTTTTTTGTTGCTGTTGAGGGCTGTACTTTCAGCGTTTCTATTTATATGCTCGACTCAAACGCATCAGTTGCTTTCGATACCGAATCCCTTGTGATGTTTCCACTCGATTTCAACAGCTCATTATATATGACACCTACCTGGTCTTACCAAATTCAGAGCATAACCTTGGCATTGTGAACATTCAGTATGAAGAGTTGAAACCACTCATGACATATTCTTTCACTAAAAGCAAACTATTCGTAAATACATGAAAGCATTCGATGCCCTTCTGATGCGGTTTTTCACAAATGGAAGCAGAAAATCAAAATTTCCCACAAATGACCAGAATTTGTCTCGAAAACTGACACCTTAGTCCAAGGATAATGATGCAAACACAAAATCACTAATATGGTGATGTTTTTAAATTGACAGATGTCCCTTATTGTGTGACATTTTGATCTGCCTTCGATCAGCACTTGCCGCTGCAGCCATCTATCGAAAAACGGCGGAAACAAAACTGTACACTTAATAAAATAAAAGTAAATAAAGAAATAAAAAAAGAAATAGTAAAGTGGATGTAGTTTTAAGGAAAACAAATGCGTTATGACTGATTTGGCTTTATTAATAGTCTATGTTGAAACAACGCAAAATTTGGTTTAGTTTGCATTTTGAAGTTATTTTGTAATGGACTTCGTTATTTTGAATAGCAATTAGATAACGAAGACAACTCTGAAAACAACCTCCTCTTCAAACTTCTATGCCGCACGCGGCCAGAGGATGTTTGGCCTTCGATGTCAGATTTAACATTCATACGATCCTTATGCTTGGTAAAATTGGGTTTAAAACTTCGAATCATCTGGTACTGATGTCGAGGCCTTATCACTACTGTTGAAATCTACAGATTTAGTTGTAATTCCATATACCAAATTTCAGATCTCTAGCTTAAAGCGTTTTTCAGCTATCGTATTCACAGATAGGCAATCAGACATAATGTTAAAAATATGTTTTTCGGACTCAGGGCGATTTGAAACGTTGAAATTCGTCAAAATCTCGAATTCGAATTTTTTGATGACTACAATACTTTCTCTATACTTTGTATACAAGAAGAAAAAAAGACAGACAACTTTGAACAATTATCAATTCAATATAAAGATAAATTTTTGATTAAAGAAGAGAGACAAGAATTTTTTGCTTACACTTCATTGCATAAGTAAAGCATGCCAAAAAAGATGATTGATAATTAAAGATGAATTGACCGAATAATCTATTTCCGGCTTACCACAAAGAGATGAACATATAATGACAAACCGATTGATTCAAATTTTCAAAGGATGTCTTCAGGATGCTTTCAGTTCTTTGATATTACATGAAGATATCTTGAAAGGTCATTGAAAGAATCCTTAAATAAGTTTCTTTTATTTGAATAAATAAATAATTTCCAAATACCATGGTAACAAAGAAGTTCTAACATTGGAGGAAACGGGAAGCTAATTAAACTATTTAATTCATTTGCGTACAGCAAACATTTTGGTAATGTACGGAAATGCAAAAGAAAATTTAATGCTACAGAAGATGTAATAGAAGTATTATAATACTAATTTACACATGTTCCATTAAAAGGAAATATTTCAATACAGAGAAAATACAAAACAAAGGAAAATATTCAATAAACCAATTACGTATTACTTTTAAGTGTATAATAATATTAGAAGTTGAGGATTTATAGAAATAGATGCATGATAATGCGGCTTATAAATTTGAATGTTATAGTAATCTTGTCAGTGTGCATCACATTGAAAATTAGTTTTATAACATTGATATCATTGTGCCTCACAGTGAAAATTAATGGTATACTATTCATGGCATTTTGAATCACAACGAAAAATAATATTATAGAATACGTATCATTTTGTATCACAGCGAAAATTAATGTTATAGCATTCGTATCACTGTGCATCACAATGAAAATTAATGTTGTAGCATTCATTTCATTTTTCATCCCAATGAAAATTAATATAGGCAAATTATCAGTAGGCCAGCTTATAAGTTAAAAGCAAGCAATCAATCGGTGAAGATAATCAACAACAGCAGGTGCAAGGAATTTTACAAATAAAAAAATAACTCTTTATCAAAATTTCGAATACTCAAATCATTAAGAATATTAATTTTAAACACACTAATTAATTAGTTAAAATTCCATAGGAGTTATAGCACTCGTCCTTATTTGTAAGACATGTATAAAGCGTTCATTTCAAAATTCGTCAATAATTTTGATTATTATATTTTAGATTAAATGTAATAAGCTTTAAAAACAACCACATTTTCTATTTTACAGCGTATGATAAAATTTTTATTTTCATTCGGAAAATGAGTAAGACTATTGACAAACATGTCCCGGCCGATTTCTCGTGTATTCGATACCTGTCGCATTGATTAAATCACCATAATCAGTGAATCCTGAAAGGTAACGTTTATCGGAAGTTAAGTATATACGAAAAGAATAATGAAAAAAATTATCTCAAGACTTGAAAAAAAAAAAAACTTGCTTGCAGTATCATTTGCAATCCACTTGAGTTATGAGAGGATGTTTTCTAACAATTCTTTCTGTTATCCTTTTTCATCCGGGTATTTCATTTTTTTTTCTTAAAATAACCTAATAATGAACTAATAACAATCATCAAAATTTTGTATGCTTCTATGGATAGTAACCATTAACAATCTTTTTTTTTTCTTTCAAATAGTGAACTTTAAAATCATATAAATCATGTGTCGATAAAAAAAAAAAAAAGAGAGAGAGAGAGAGAGAGAGAATAGCGAAGAACATATTTACAAATCACTTTTGATATGACTATTTCCGTGCTGTATGTACAGATTTTTGAAAGGAGAGTAAATTCAAAGCTGAATAGAAATTATAAAGCTTACAAGGCTGTAAACGTCGCTGCTGTATATTGGAGTGAAGAAGAACATAAGATTATTATTAAAGAATAAGAGGAATTTTACCTTCTCATGTACATATATTTTTAGACCTCATTAAGTCTTAAAAAAACGTTTTTGGAATTATTCCTGTCTGTAAAGCCGATAACCTTAAAACTGCAACTTCAGCAAACTTGGAGTTTGGTATCAGGTCTTTAAAAGAAAATTGAAAAGTTTTATCCAATTTTTGAAGAAATTCCGTGCAAACTGTCTGTCTACTTGCTTCATGTAAACAGAATTATTGATCAACATAATGAATTAGATTAATGACATATGGTTTTATCACTAAAACTTTATATTCGAATCAAATTTTGAAGCAAATCTTATAAATAGTTAGCTGTCTGTAGAATTGTTTATTCTTGTGCATGTTTATGTGATAACTCAAAAACACAACAAGCAAGATATGTGGTTTTTATTACATACTCTAGACTTGTATAACTGTATCTAATTTTAAAATAAATCCATCAATGGACAAAGTCTTACAAATAAGACATGTAGCACGTGTGTATGTCGACATAGTAAGTCAAAAACTCAACAAGTAAGATAAATGAAATTTGGTATGTGGTCTTGAGATCAAATTGTCCGTATTCCGTCATTTAGGAACTTATCTGGTAAATCAGATATGCATGTATTAGCTTAACTTCAGCTTGCTATCAATTCTATTTTTGCTGAATATAATATTACGCTTTCATATCCAAATTCATTTGCGAGAAAACTTCTCAAAATGAAATTAAAAATGCGCTATATAATGATTTATATTTGCATCATTAAAAATTCTGATTTTGAATAAATTAACAATTGCTTAACGAAATTATTTCATTTGCTTACTATATTTTTTCCTTGAATAAGGGCAGTTTTCAAAAAAATATTTTAAATAATAATTAATTTTTTCAATTTATTAGTTTTAATTAAAATAGTAGAATTAAAGCACTTTTATTATTTCTATATTCTTTACTTTTGCTTACGTAGATGTAAGATTTTATGTTGAAAAATAAAAGAATCACGCTCAAATTTTCACATTTACTAAATGAAAAATCAGACAGTCGTATATAGAACGGCTTTTAAAATAAGTCTATAGCAAATTCTACTGAAGAAACAAGAAAACTCTTAAGCTTTCGAAACACCTCTGTGGGTTGAAATAACAATTTATAAAGAGAAAAAGGTTTTCGAAAGACACTGAAAAAGCTATTTCACTGAATTTTTTTGAATAAACTTTAATAAGACTTTGAATAAACAGGTCTATATTTGTTTAGAAAGTTTTAGGGAAATCATGCACTTCTTTACATATTTCTAAAGACATGTGAAAAGCAAAAATTTCAAAGGGATTCTGATAGCAATTTTCAAAGCATTAGCATAATTGCCAAACGATTTAGAATAAAACCTTATGATGCATATCCCACATGTTTAGATAAGCAAAATAAAAAAAAAAGCTTGAGTTTGTATGGGAAATATAATCCAAAATGAGACGAATAACGTTTGCTAACAAAAAACGATATTACGGTGTCGCTCTCGTAGATTATTTTCAAGCAATCTTCAGACATAAGTTTTTAATAAAAATTATTGTTGTAGGTATGTCAAAAGAAATAAAATTAGAAATTCAAATAATTATTCGTAATCAATTAAACAATCAGAATTCTGAATATATGAATATAAGAAAATATCATAAAGTCGCAGACATAATTATACAAAGTACACATAATTACAGCTAACCAATTCAGATCTCTCTCTCTCTCTCTCTCTCTCTCTCTCTCTCTCTCTCTCTC
>JAPMOR010013418.1:671130-688322 GCA_026543865.1 Argiope aurantia
AAATTTAGGGCACAATTAAACTTTTTGAAATGGAAACAGGGTTGACATTTTTTTTCACCTTCATATAATTCGGTAATTGAACAAATCTAGCCTCTTAAAAATTATATGCAAATTAGATTTGCTATATCCCTAGTGTTTCTGAACAGAAATGGGAATAAGAGAGTATTTCTATAAACCTTTTTGTGGTGTTGAATGCTATATCTTTCACAACTGTAATGGAGATTATGCCAAACAAATCTATGTATGACCGGCAGAGAAAATGATTTTCTATTTAATTTTTTTTAGATTAATGGTGCATTTTGAAGCTATTAGGAATGGGTAATATTTACATTTTGATTCGCCATATTGCTGCATTTATTGCTTAAACAATAACGGACATATTTTCTGTTCTTAGATCACAGCTGAAAGCTTTAGATGAAATTAAGACAACAGTTTCTGAAGTAGTTAAAAGAAAATAGCGCCCACATCTTAGTATTTATTTCTGCACACATCCCTCATGTCATTCATTGATCTTTGGCGCTTAAAACTTAAAATAAATACAAAAATATCGACTCTGCATCAGCTTCAGAAACTGATACCAGTGACATCTATCTCCCTTGGAAATTTAGCAAGCATTATCGAAATAAAACAAGCAGTCGGTCAGGTTAGTGCATGTGTGGATATGCATGCATGTGTTTAATATTTTAGCACAATTCGTGGTTAATTAAAGAAAATTATTATGTTGAAATTTCTTTCAACAGGACTCTTCTGATATCTTCTTTGCAATTTTAAATGTTTGAATTTTCAGTAGTAGGATATTTTTCTACATAGAAAGAATTTACTCCAGAATGAAAGAAAAACTGATATCAGGTAACGTGGAAGATATCTCCAAAAACCTTTACTAGAACAGAAATAAAAATACTCTTGAAACTCTTATACTACAAACTAAGCAAAAATTTATATTTCTCTTAATTACTGATTTCTGGAATTAAGGACACTCCCAGGATGATCTGCCTGCGTTTCTTATATAATGCAATAGTAAAGCATATTATAGTGAAATATATTATTACGAATTTGTAAATTTGCTCCCAACGCAGTTATTACCGTCGAAAGGAAGACAGTTTTATGGACACCTCTAATGGATATCCATCAGAGCTATCCATAAAAAAATATCCTACTATGGTATGGAAAAGTATCCTACTATGGTATGGAAAAGTATCCTACTATGGTATGGAAAAATATCCTATCCATCGGATGGATGGAAATGCAGTAACTTTGAATGAACCTCCTTGCAAACCTTTCAACATGTGAAAAAAAAAAAAAAAGAGGAAAAATATTTTGAATAGAGATAAGCTTTATTCAAATTTATCAATAGCAATTTTAAATTATTCTTTATCACTAAGTATTTTTTCATTATTTATTTTCCAATTCCATCCTGCGAAAAAAAATTTTGCAATGGAAAAAAACTTTTAAAATCTATTTTATCAAACTGTTAGTACCACCATCTATTGCAGTACTTTTCTTAGTTTAAAGCCATATTAAGATGCACGTGCATTCTAAATGCCCAAACGCCGAAAGATGAAAAGTAGAACAAAGGAAATTCATAATTCTCGAGCAAGAAAAATTTCAAAGTAAACAAGGATTTTCCCTCGTTTCCCTTCGAAGTTATTTCCCGAGTTTCAACTAAAGTGTCCATATAAAATTTCGTTAAATTTTTAATGAATTTAGATATAATATGCACAGCAAAATAAATTAGTAATTTGTATACTTTTGCTCAGTAGTTGCAGGAAAAATTCAGGAACTGCAGTTCCTCGGTCTATATGCACATGGTATCCTAGATCCAAAGAATGGTACAGCTATGAAAAAAAAGCCACTAAGTTTTATTTAAGCATCATTCATCATATAAAAAGTAACATTTGAAAAGAGTTAATGTAGGTTCGGTTAGAATTCGGAACAAAGTTTTCTCACCGTTTCATTTTCTTCGATTTAAAATGAATGCAGAAAAAAAGTCTATAATTTTTGTGAGCGCATAATCATGTTATGAAGGGCCCATTAAACAATACTTTTTATCCTAAATTAATATATTAATTAACCAGTCTTAGCTAAAGTAATGTTCACAATTACACAGGTATATTTCCAACTAACGCAGAGATTACTGAATAACTGGAAACGTGTTGTGGCTTCTCATCATAATAAAGAAATTGATTTTAAGAGAATATATTTGTAATGATAGAAATTTCTGCTTACTGCTTCAGAATTTATTTTTCCGCCCATTCCCAGCTACCCAAATGTACTGTTTCTCAGTAAAAATATATTCTATTTCATAGAATATTGCATACAAACTTTCATAACTACTGAAAATCTTCCAATTGAAATAATTAATATTAATTCTACTTCCAGTTTTGTTGAGGAAAATCAGGAAACGAACCTTTAAAAAAAGAGAAACGACGGGTATTAAAAGACTTGAGAAAAAAATATGTAAAACATAAAAACGCACTTTAAAATGATTGAGGGCTACTAATTTTATTTAGTAGCAGAATATAGAAATCCATTTCAAATAAAGCGTTATAATTAAAGACTAGTAATTCAATTTGAAACAGAGATCCCATTCCAAATAAAATATTGAATCTCAAATTCAATTTTTTTTTTCTTTCTCTCTGACATATACGCTTCCTGGAAAAAATCTGTCCAGCAATAAGATCTGGTAGTACAGCATTTATCTGAATATCAGTAATCGTAATCCTTAATCATCAAAGCAAACTTTGATTAAGTCAGATTAATGATCTTCAAACATTCAGCTGGCCATCGTCACCTCCATTAATCCCTAAGACGACCGAATAAAGGCAATTAATTCTGGAAATCTTCAACATAACATATATATTTATTGAAAAATTAATCATAGATGATTTGCGATAAGCTGTCTCTTCCACCTCCAAACCTTCGTTTCTTACTAAAAAAATTAAAATCATCAAATTTCTCATTCCATCACTTTTTTCCCCCTGGCATCAATTTTCTTCTGTACTTGACACCAAACTGCATCAAATCATTATTAATAATCAACTTCCATATATGAAATATAATGTGTATATAGTGTATGTGTATGTAATGTAGTGTATGTGTGTGCGTTTGTAGTGTAGTGTATGTGTGTATGTAGTGTAGTATAATGAATATGAAATATAATGTATGTGTATTATATTTTTAAAAATTTCATTTCTTAATACTTTCCACTCGGATGGTGTTTCTCACTCACCATTCAAGACGGTGTCCCATTTTGAAGTTTTATTTGTTTATTTTTCATTTTAATTGTGAAAAATACCTACAAAATGGTAAGAAGATGTGGAAAATAATTCGGGAAAATAAAAATAAAAATAATTATTATATATATATATATATATATATTGAACAAGTCCTTGTCTTAAGTGAATAAATATGCATCGAATTACTTTTCCCAGTGCAAAAGGTAAATAAAGAAAAATAATCATTATCAACCGAATAAGACACTACCAAACACTTAGCTTTAATATCACTTCCTATTATCTATTAACTATTAAAAATGAATGAAAAAAAAACGATTTTTTTACATTAAAGGTCTGTTTCTAATTGCCTCAAGATGAAAATTGTCATGGATAATTGAGAACTCTCTCCTGGTTTTCAAGAGAGCATCTAAAAGTGAAAACTAAATCATACTCGTAACCGTAATCCTTTAGACCCATAAATGTATAACTTAATATATTTCCAAGGAAATAATCGATGTAGGGAATAAATAATAACACTCAGAATTTTGGGCTCATTTTTAAACGAAATTCAATTAAAGAAAACAAACGTTAGAAAATAACACTAAAAGAAAGCGATAAAGAAATAATCGTCTTCCTCTAAAATGCCTTGAAGAGGACATATGTTTCCAAGCTCGATAAGGCTTCACTGACGTATATAGTAGGCTCTCAATTACCCTTCCTGACACTACTCGTAAAGATTTTAGATCTAAAAATTACATAAGGAGCCCTCCATATCTTGGATAAAGAACAAACTTCATTCAAAACTATCATTGGCAGTAGTCATTTTTCTCTATAAATTTCGAAATTACAACAAAAGTCATAGGCGGAAACCAAATTTCAGTAGTCTAAGTCTATTCCTTTTGAAATTATGAGCAAATAAAATTTGAATCCTCTAATGTTAAAATAAAATTTCAAATTTTCATTCATATCTTGAAAAAATATATAATTATCCTTTGGGGGAAATACAGGGTATTTAATAAATTTTGCTCACTTTTATTTTAAAGTAATTTTTCAGAGGTGAAAACAAAACCAGAATTTAAAAATTCTGGAATGACAATACATATTAAATTTTGGCCTAAATCGGTGCATAATGCAAATTTATATGGACATGCAAAATTTTAACGCCATTCCCGTGAGTAGTTTTTCCATTATTTTATTTTCTTAGTTCCTCTAAAATGATGCATTTAGGGAGCATTCACAAACTATCCACAATTTTATTTTTTATTATTTGACATTCAAATATTGTTGATCATACATTACTTTCTACTTAGTTATGATAAAATGCTTTAAAAATTTCGACAGCGGCAAAAAAAAAATATCACTTTCCATTATTATAATATTTAATCAATAGTCAGTACTTATAAAGTTAACAGTTTCTATCCGTTTTACTCGTCTGATCAAGGATTGCCATTCAATGAACGCACGTCAATGAAAATAGAGAATTATACTTGCTGAATACTTTAATGGATTGTAACTATGTAATTTTACAAATATGCAGATCAAATTATTTGTATTTATAATTAATGCTTAAAAAAAATCCGTATTTTGCAACAATTTCTTGTTACAAAATTTTCTTACTGTTTATTTCATGTGTTCCAAAATTTCTTACAAAAATTTCAAATATTCTAAAATAATTATACCTTCATTGCAATTATTATAATACGTTATTATAAACAGAATTAATTTCAGGCATCAATATATCATTAGATGCATTAAGCCTTAATTTTCTGGCATTAGCATTATTATTTTTTGAATGCAAAATATCTTAATATGATATCACACATATTCCTATACACATACGAAAGCTATCAATTTAAAATACTTTTGTCAGTATAAAATCATGCATATCCTACTTTACGTCAAATGGGATAAAAGTGGATCAAATAAATTAATGCATTCTAATATGCCTGAATGTCGAGATGAGTAAACTTCATAGTAAAAGGAATTTTGTAAGATTTTTTTTTGAGATATGCACAATTATCGAATTTCGAATGTAATTAATTTTAAAATTATTTCTGTTTAAAACATTAATTACTTATAGAGAAGACAAGAGGTTATAAATGACTTTCAAATTTTAAATTACTTGTAGTTATTTATTTTTTTATTTGACCTCAATTAAATGAATAATCCTATTTGTCAATAATTCACTAACGAATTAAAGCGAATTTCTTATTATCTTTGAAAATGAATTTTAAGCTTTTAAAAACGAAAGTAAAATTTAAATTTATATCTATTCTTGAATTTGAGTATAATGCTAATACTTCTTGTAAACTACATTTTTTCCTCTTATTTAATATTAGTTAATATATTTTTAATTGATAAATGTTTTAATTTTCTATGGCAATTTAAGTGAATTTATTGAGCGTTTCTCCTAATATAATTAAAAAATATTCAAATATAATTTTTCAAATATTGAGGTAGTTGTCTTTTACAGACATCCTGTAGAATAATTATTCCTATACCTGGATTCTGAATTTCTCTTCATATCTGAACTTGTAAAATATGTGGTAAATTACTAATTTAACGGCTTAAAATAGTGCAGCATTCATTTATTATTAATAAAGGCTGCACAATAAATGAAAGAACATTCAGAGTGACGACCAGCGATCTACATTCAACATTTGTAACACTCATTTATCCCATATCTTTATATTTATAAAATATCTTCATATTATAAAATATTTTCATATTTAAAAAAGTACTTGCATAGAAGATTGAATAATCAGTAATATAAAGGTAAAAAACTGGTTCGCATCTACTAGTGAACGAGGTACACCACCACTTTATTAATACGATTGCAAATTAAAGTGGAGTAACGTATCATAAGTGTTTCAATAAACAAGTACTAAGCAATAATAGAAATATGATGCATTGATAAAGAAATGCAGAAATAAAGCGAAAAAATCAGTTAAATTTATTTCTCTACCAGTTAAGTTATTAATTTTAAAACTAAAGCGAATATTTTTTTAAACAATAAAAGTTCCAATTAATTTTATTTCACTCATTTTACAACTAAACTTATTATAAATTGTTGTACTTTAAGCATAATGATGACTCAGACATGGATGACTCAGACATTTTGATATAACTTGCAATGCTCATGAATATCTTTTGGTAAGACAGAATGAAACTTTCCTCAAAAATTTGCAAAGCAATAATACTTGACCGTGCATCAAGTAATAATCTATATATTACAATCGATAACAACCATAAAAATACCTCTAATATGTAATGAAAAATGAAAATGATGCTGCTACACATACCTAGAGAAAAACCAGAGATCTTAAATATCTTAATAGGAAAATGTCGCTCGATATAATAATGATAATATTAACCAAAATTTGTATTCTGATAATTTATTTTCCATTAGAATTTCATGACATAAAAAAAGGGTGTTAATATAGGAATATTTTTGAATAGGCATGTGATTTTAAACATTTATATATGTAAAAAAATAGGCTTATACAATCTTAATATGTAGACAATGTCTTATGAGCATTTTATGCACAAAACCTTTTAATAGATGCTTTATATTTAAAATGGTGCTTTCAATTTCCATATAAGATGAATGACAGCAAAATCAGGCAGGGTTGTCCCCCCCCCCCTGAGACAACAAAAAAAAAATGCAATAAAGGTGAAAATAGGGAAAGAAGTATTTTCACATGTTAAAAATTAAAACACATTTTTATTTAACTTTTTAAATAAAAATCATTAATCATGAAGTAATTATGAATACAGATTTTTGTTCACATGAATAATATCACACATAAATGTCTTATAATTGCAAAAATAACAACAAATGGTTTATAAAATGAAATCTTAACAAATGGCACATAATTTACAATTATGGGGGAAAAAATTCAGTCAGAAGTAGTGTCATTTCTACAAATAAACATGTCCTACTCTTTGGTATAAATATAACAGAATAAGTATTCTCAATATTACATCGTATATGATGGTTAATACATAACTTTTTTTACACAAACAGTTTTAGCACATTAAACACGAAATATTACAGGAATGTACAGAAAAATTATACACACTTTCTAAAATCAATCATTAGTTGGAATCGGGAAAAGTAGTTGAATTTTTGTCAGCATCGGTTGTAAAATCTTTTTCAGTATCAACAGGACGAAAGAATTTATCTTCTTCTTTTGCGGAATAATGACTAGATGAAAAGTCAAACATAAGCCCAAGAACAACATTTAATGCAGACATATCATATCTATGGCATCCTGAATAACGATAAAGTGGTTTTTTATCAAATCTACAACCAGAATTTTGAGCACCAATAGGTGCAATGCAATTTGGAACAAGAGCACATTTAACCCAATGAAACATTATTTTAAAATGAACTGTGTCTGTGTTGTATAATATAATAAAATTTGGCTGAACCATTCGGTGGAAAAAGAATTTTTCTTGTTTTGTATTGAAAAAATCAAACATTCGGGGATGTGTTAAAGCTGATGTAGGTTGATTTATAGGCCATGCAACAATTCCATCCTTTTCAGCTCTGGTGACAATACTGTGTATTTCATTAGATGTGAAGACATACTGGACATCAATCATAATTACAGCACCAGCTTGATTAAGAACTTCCTAAAATATTTTTAAAAAAAATTATTAAATTACTGTACATTAATAAATTCCAATATAAAAGAAAGTACCATTAAGAAATTCTAAATTCTTTCTATCATTTCATCAATACAAAAACAAGACATGGAATGAAATATATACACACTACAGGTCAAAAGAATTGCAAGTTTGAGAAATTTCACGCTTTTTCAAGAATAAGCCAACCCCCAGCAATATATTATATATATAACATTATTTGTTGTGGAGCAGAAATGCAGTTTGAAGACAGTGAAGAGACTTGCTATTTCGTGACGTCGTTTTATTTCATTTTTAAGAAGCAGGCATATGTACAAGCGATGAGCACACAGGACGACACAGAGGAATGAGGAAAAAGCTCTTGGACATTTATCCTTGGTCTTATATAACCTATGATTTTGATAGGGAAAACATTTCTTCATAGTGCTAATATATTAATAAGATTCTGATAGGGATTTCTGACGCATGTCAATCACATGTAAGGGAAACACAGGGATCTTTTAAAAAGAATGTGCTTACTGGACAGTTTTTTACCCCTTCACGCCGAGCGTGTGAAAGTATCGGCGTTTTGTCCATTCAGCGGTATTTTGCCTCTTCACGCAGAGTGTGGGAAAGTTAGACTTTTAGCTGACTCTGCAATTCAACAAAGCTTCTCTTGAATTAATTAGTAGAGACAGTGGAATTGGATCACGAAATAGGAGAATATTTTAGAATAAAGTCACTATGGGCTAAGTTAAGATAAAATCTTGAAAATTAATTAAATTGAAATTAGTTAAAATATCATTACATACATACATACATATATATATATATATATATATATATATATTATTTCATTTAAAGTGATATTTTCTAGTATAAATTTAGTGGAAAAGTTTCAAACTATTGTGTCATTCATTGTGAAGCAATGGAATGTAATTATTGGGTTATCCCGGTAGTTCATTAATATAAAATTGTTCCGACTGCGAAGGATTTCATCTCGTTTGTTGCGCTGCCGAATTGCGTTCGCTTTGCATTGCGCTTTTCAACTTAAACTATTCATTTCTTTTTAAAATGTGTGAATTAACTCTTGAGAAACGCCAGATTATTATTTTAATGCATCAAGAAAGCATTTCAAATGTTAGAATTTCTCATTGGCTAAACTACAACGAGTCGACTGTTTCACGCCTCATAAAGAGATTCAAAACCGAAGAAACCGTAGATAAAAAACTTAGAAGTAGTCGTCCAAGGTTATCTTCTAAACGTGCTGATGTTACATTGACACTATTATGCCGTAAAAATAGATTTGTAAGTTCTGCTACACTTGCAAGAGAATGGAATGAGTTCATGTCTGACATTGCCAGTCCCAAAAAATTTCGTAGGAGACTCTTTGAAACTGGTTACACGACACAGGTACCTAGAAATAAACCAGTACTGACGAAAATAATGCGGTAAAAACGATTGGAGTGGATCAAGGTGCATAAAAATTGGAATATTTCGGAATGGAGACAAGTTATTTTCAGAGACGAAATTTAATTTTCCTTAATGTCTGACAAGCCAGGTCACGTTTGGCGTAAAGCTAAGGAGAAAATGAGACCAGAATACCTGGTTCGTACATCAAAACACCTAGAAAACGTAATGATGTGGGGGTTCATGTCATATCAGTCAACTAGACGAATTTATTTTGTACAGGGAACCATGAATGGTGACAAGTATGTTGATGTGCTGAAGGATCAATTGTTTCGTAGTGCTCGTGATATGTTCCTAAAGCAGAAATGGATATTTCAGCAAGATCTAGCAACCTGCCATATATCGAAAAAGGTAAGATAAACTTTACAATTAATTTTAAATTTCAGTTCAGTTCAGTTCTGACCTCTATATCGAAACATTCGTTATTTTAGGTTAAGGCTGCATTTGTAAAACATGGTATTAGTGTTCTCACATGGTCACGAAACTCACCAGATTAAAAACCTATCGAGAATTTATGGATTAGAAAGGGGAAGAAAATAAGTGAGAATCAGCCCAGAACAAAACAAGAATTTCAGGAAACATTAAAGTTAGGCACCATGAAATACCGAAGGAAGTGTTGCAAAACCTTGTGGGTTCCATGCCTAACAGAATGGCTGCTGTGATCGAAGCCAGAGGCAGCCCAATCAAATATTAAATGCTTTTCAGTTACTTGAACTCTTTTATTATCTTTTCTGATCAAAAGAACTTGAAATTTTTTCTCTACTTCATCTTATTCCGGGAAACCAAAATGGATTCCGATACTGATAACCTGTACATTTTGTTTGTATTTTATTCTTTTTGATATTAAATAATCTTTTTTTTGTTCAATAACTTAACTATACCTTGCCTTTAGACTAATTGAACATATTGATATAAAACATATCATTTTAAATGAAAAAAAATATTACTTTTGGGGGGCTAATTCTTGAAAAAATATTAAATTTCTCATGCAATACTTTTGACCAGTAGTACATATTATATATATATAAGCATTATTTTATGTGAAGCAGAATGCAGTTTCGAAGACAGCGAAGAAACTTTCGATTTCGTGACGTTGTTTTATTTCATCTTGGAGAAGCAGGCATTATGTACAAGCAGGAGCGACGAGCAACACACACCACAGAAAGAAATGAGGGAAAGCTCTTTAACATTTTATCCCTGGTCTTATATAACCCGAGGATTTGATAGGGAAATATTTCTTTACAGTGCTAATATATTATTAAGATTTCGATAGGAATTTTTAAAATAAGAATGTGCTTATTGGACATTTTTCTAGCCCTTCACACGGAATGTAGGAAAGTTAGGCTTTTAGCCGATTCAGCAATTTTACAAAGCTTCTCTTGAATTAATTAATTAGTGAAAGTGAAATTAGATCAGGAAATAAGAGAATATTTTAGAATGAAGCTACTATGGACTAAATTAAGAGAAAACCTTGGAAATTAATTAAATTGAAATTAGAGTTTAAATTATCCTTACATATATACATACAGCTAAATAAATCCACATATCACTAATTTGATAATATACAGTTGCATAATATCATATCAACAACAAAAAATTAATTCCATGTATATCTACTGATTGATAGCAAATGCACAGATATATAAATTTTAAGGTTTTGACAACTTCAAAAAATACATTCATTCAAAAGGTGCTTGGTTGGTACAATACAAAATATTAATTAAATAATCCAAGTTTTAACAAGTGACAAATAAAAATTGGCATTGATTTTATTACATTCAATAATATTTTTTTACCACCGAATATTTTTATATTAGCTATTTAAGAATATACATGATCTAAAAATTCTTGACTCTTGATTGAAACTCGTTTCTTAAGAATATATTTCGAATTAAAACTCTTCTCACAATAAATTCCCCTTCCCCTCCATTTTGCTATTATATGGTGATGTATTTAGAAACTGCAAAGGAAGAACACAGAATTATAGATGACACTAGTATGATTTACATGTGCGGTTGTGAGTATTTTCATTGCTTTCGGCATTCAGGAATGGTAATTTCATTAAAAAGTCTCACTGCCTAAGTTGGTGTAATGAGGCAAAACTCACTGCTTTAGTCCTAAGAAAGTTTTATTTCTCATTCATCTTTGAATAATTCAAAGTGACATAGAAAATTTTTAGAAGTTGAAAAGTATTGTGTACAGAAGAAATAGTGGCTGGTTTACGTGTATATATGTGCTGTACATATTCGGCATGCATTGCTGCAATTACCACATCTGAGGATCATGATTATTAAATAACCTTGCCCGTGAGTTTTCTTTTTAGTTGACACAGAAGATATGGATAATATGCAATCCATAATGAGTGCTAATGAATACATGAATTAAATTGGGATACCTCTTGGATATGGCTGTAGATACAAGATGCTCATAAATTGAAATACATTAGTGGATTGTACAGGAAAAATGTTGCGATTTCTGTTTTGTGCAAATTTCATGCTATTTTTTAAGTATATCTTCAAAGCAATATCTTTGGAAAAAATTATAAACTTTTTTATTAATGGGACTTCTTTTATCAATTGTCATTTTATTTTTATCATTTTAACAGTACCAATATTAGTTCTCTCTTATGCAAATTACTTGACTTCATACTTAATTTTTAAATGCATTAAAAATGCCCATCCTTTACCTTTAGACGTAACCTTAAAGGGAAAGACAAAACAAAAAAAAAAAAAAAGGGGGGGGGCTTCTCTGTCATTTATCACAGACTGATCAACAGGAAATAAATTGATTTATTTCTTAATTATATTCACAAGTATGCTAAGAAAATTTGAAATTTAATACAATTTCTGAATAAAATCCATTTGAAATATATTATCAAATGTTTAAATGTTAATTATATTTAAAATTTGTAAAATTTCTATCTTTACCACACTAAATTTTCAAATAATTTTTTAAGTTCCATTCAATTTCAGAAAACTCTCACACACATCATATATAAACAAAAAGATCTTACAAAAATATTCCTCCGGTCACTTCTATATATATAAGTAACACATTTCTTCAATAAAGTCACTAAAAGTGACTGAATAGATATCAAATATAAGAAACATGAGAAAGACTATCGATTTTCTTAGGCACCACAGATACTTGTATATCAATTTTGAATTCCCATAGCATAATAATTTTTAACCAGCATTTTAGTTCAAGCAAACTTCCTATTGTATTAGTTACATATGCATATACTAAATTTTTTTTTACAAGTTTTCCTAAGTTTTTTTTATATTTATGTTGATATGCTTTTCTACTAAATTTATTGTGTAACTATATTTCTTATTTCATTTATCAAATAATATAATCCACAAATGGAGCACATAATTATTCATAACTGAAAGTATTTTGTAAGAGAAAACAGCACAGATGCATATTTATAGATGCAAATAATAAAATAAGAGGCAAGGCTGAAAAAAATATTTAAAAATACTTTCGAAAATTTATTAAATGAATAGCATTGCTGGAAAGTTAAATTTAACTCATACATGAATGTTTTATCTTTAAATACATAAAACAAAAGTAGCTCAATATATTACCAACAGATATGATTTGAATTTGTGAGGCAATATCGAATTCCTTTTCAGAAATTTGGAACAACCTAGTCAGCAGTTTCAAGGGCCGAAATCTAGTTCGATAAGAATAATCTCTTTACCTTTGCTTTTCACTAAAACACATTTAAAAGAATAAAGAGAAAGGGATTTTATTTTATTTAAAAGGTTGCAATCAAAAATATATATGTTTTTCAATCATGAATATGATAATATACTATATTAAATTATTGGACTGCATCAAATAATAAGTTAATTCAAAATTCACAAAGCATTAAACCCTTGATTGCTATTTTATTCCATTAAACCGTAAAGACTAAATTTTACAGATAAGCACAAGTATTAGTCATTATACTTATTATCTAAATGCATAGTTATTTAACATTAAATTACCTGGATTATAATTGGTCGATAAGCAAAAAGTTGTAAATTCCGAACGTGAGAAGGATATGCATCAAAATCAAAGGTTCTTAGATTGCAATTAGTTGAATTGCAAATACCACTTATCTGAAACAGATCAGAACTTTAATTAACTGGAAAAAAAATAAGAACTAAGCTTATTGACATCTTAATTTTAAAAAGTTTTTTCCAAAACATGAAAAGTCTATGGGAAGAATAATAGATTCCACATTTGCTAATAAAAATTGAATAGAATTAGAATTAAAATATTGCATTACCAAATATGTAAATTTTTAATTTCTCTCTTTTTGTTCAATACTTTATAATCACTATATGAACAAAAGGAATAAAGTTCAGAAACTAAATGTACCTCAACAGCAAATTAAATCTGAGTAAAGCATTGGAAACATATTAATTTTTGAAAAGAATATAAAGCTTCAGAAATTAAACTCAATAGTTCAATTTAAAATAATTCAAGCCACTTCTGTTTTATTGAAAGCTGTTTAGTTTTAGTTCAATAACATGTAAGGTGAACATGTTTAATTTCATATTTTTGACAATTATTTACTTAGTGAAATTTCCTTTTAAAATAAACAGCTTTTTCATATCATTTTAATATCCACACAGATTTATCAAAGTTAGTTTTCATTTTCTAAATTAAATTTTCAAAAAACATAGAATATTTATTCTTAAAATACACAATTTTTGAAGTAAAGAAAATAAATATGCCTTGAAGAATCAGTCTTTAATATTATTCATCAGTTAATGTTGACTATATTAAAACAAGCATTTAGCTAACTCCTCTGAGAACAAAACAAAATTTGCAATTAACAATAACAGTAATAAATTAGCATTCAAACAAAAAATTTTTTACACTCTATATCAGTGACCAAATGACAATTTTGAGAAGAAACAAGCAAATTATTAATTAAGCAATGAGGGTTCCAGAAAAATCCCACCACACAAATTAAAAAAGATTGTTTTTTTTTAATTGGCAGCTTAAAATTCATTTGATCATTAACCTATATCTCTTTCCTATGGACTACTACCAAACATCCAATTCTTAATTTTACTATCCATTATCTTCCCAACTTTTTCTTATATAATTATTTGAAAATAAATACATACCGCTGAATACTCTGAAGGATTTAATCCTAAATCATAGATTATGAGAAATGAATTTCCAAAGAAATGCTGGAAAGACTTCAGGAATCCATTAATACAATGACTGTCACATTCAGATAAAGCTGTAGCAAAAACAGGTAGAGTAACATTCAGCCATCGATCAGCTGGATATATCCGAGGTTTATCAATATGAAATCCAAGACGTTTTAAGTATTTTTCTTCTGGATCTGGTCCTTTGGCAACTTCTTTATTGACCTAACAAAACATAAAAACATGATCATAATACTCAAAATGCATCCTTTGGCTACTTTTTTATTAACATAACAAAATATAAAAACATGGTTATAAAACACAAAATGCATAAAATTCCATATATTGAAATATTGCTTTTTCACTTTTCCAGTGTTTTAAATTGGGCAGGAATCATGTCTAAAACATGGGAGATAAATAACTTTGTAAAATAGAAATCAATAAAGGACGTATACTATTACAATTGCCAATTTCACTGATATATGACAACAGTATTTTTAAAAACATATAACAAACAAGTAACTGTAGCATTTAAAATAAACTACAATATCAGTAAGGACAAGCCATCCAAGCTTCAAATACTAACAAACACACAAACGAGAAAACTGTAACAGTCTGTTTTCTAATCTGGTATTAAAAGCAGATTCTTTTAGCATTTTCATGTAAAATTTCATAATAACACTATTCACTACAACTTATATTTTAAGTTGCTTTGGGCTAAATATTTATTTTGGAACTGTTACTGAAACGTCAATTAAATATAAAACTTATAAATGAATGACAAGTATCTTAAGCTCAGTAGTGACATCAGCAAAAAATCCAGCAGCACAGCAAAAAATATTTCTCAAGGACTGATATATCTACCCAATCCAACAGAAATCATCTTTTTTTTTTTCTCCCACTCTTCTGAATATTTACACAATCTGAAACGTTTCTTTCTCTCTCTCTTTTTTTTAATCTTATACTGTGAAGAGAATCAAGTATGCATTTCAGACCTTTTTTTATAATCTTAATGTATCCAAAATGAATGATTTTGATGTCAAGATCACATATCAAAATTCAAGTACCATGCTTAGAGTATTTTGTAGTTACCATTTTCACATACACAGTGACAATTTGTCCAATTAATGGATATGACCAAAAACTAGAGAAATTAAGTCATCCAGCTTAGGATTACATGTTATTACATTCATATACTAGCCGCCTTTGGCGACGAGCTGGTTCGCCAATCTTAATGTTCGTTTAAATTTTAATAATTAAATATTTTGCGCAATTCTTACTTTAATAGATTCTTCATCAAAATATTTTAAAACTTCAAATTTTGATAGTCATATAATTTACTCATAATATTATAAAAGCCTTCAGTCATAACGTAATACGTATCTCTCTAATTTTCTGTTAGCTCCCGTAGAATTTATGCTTTAAAGTGGAAAGAATTAATCTGCAATTAATATAATAATATTTTTTAATGAAACAAAGCATTTTTTTATAATATGATTGCTGATAACAGAGTCACTGAGCTTTTAAACTTTATGGGCACTAAAGAATATCTTTCTTAATTTATGTAATATCTCAAGAATTTCTCAACAAAATTTTCTCAGTCATCATGAACAGATAGATTAATTAACAATGTTTAATTTTAAATGCATCAAACACTAAGAAAATAAAATGAATCGTTTAAAATAATCGGTCGAAAACAGGTTTAAAAAACTACTTAAAAAACGATGTACTTAAAACTATAAGCATATACAAAAAATATATAACTAACATAAATATAATTTAATTACAAAAGCATACAACTAACCTAAAAATAATTTAAATCAAGTCTGCAATCAGTCACAACAATCAGAACACAATGTGCATGCGTGAATTTTCAACGCCAGTTAAGGTTACGCAAATGCGTGAATTTTTCTACGCCAGTTGGGGTAACGCTATGCACATTAGACATTTTTAATTTCCTTTATTCTGTGTTATTTTAATTCAAAAGTACTTCAGAATGAATCTGAAAGATCGATTAATTAACAATGTTTAATTTTAAATGCATAAAACATTAAGAAAATAAACAGAATCCTTTGAAATAATCGGCCGAAAAATGTTAACTCTAGCCTCATTACTGTTGGGAAAAAAAAAAAAAAAAAAAAAACCTGAAGCCTTATTTATTTGGCGGTGGGGAAAATGGAAGATTTTTTTGGCGGGAAAGTTAGTTTTTAATTAATAATTAAAATCCTAGTTAAAAATTTTTAAAAAGGGACCCCAGGTGCACATTCCCGACCTCTAAGGTATACATGTACCAAATTTGGCAGCTGTAGGTCAAATGACCTGGCCTGTAGAGCGTAAAACACACACACACATTGAGCTATATTTATAAGTATAGAAATATAGATTAAAGAATCGATAGATTGGTAGACAGTCCAGCAAATTTGGTCCAAAACCTGAGACAGATCTTGAATTCTAGTAACAAAACAACATGACGAATTTCCTCTACATAGCTCACGGTATCTTTGAATTATCAAACTCGCATAAACACTGACAGTTATATAGACAAACTTTCCTTCAAAGAATTGCAATCAAAATTTGCTGGAAATGTATATTCTTGGTTTAAAAATCATACAGCAAATTTCACCTATCCACTTTCTAAAGCTTCTGAGTTATCATTAACAGACAGGAATTTTTTTAACTATATATATATATATATATATATATATATATATATATATATATATAT
>JAPMOR010013418.1:688332-737287 GCA_026543865.1 Argiope aurantia
TATATATATATATATATATATATATATATATATATATATATATATATATATATATAGTTAGTCAGCAAAACATACAGATTTATCAAAATCTCAAAGATGAACTTTTTAATTACTGCAATGCTCTTTGTAATGAGAAAGCAAAAAATGCTATTAATTATTATTAAAAATTCTTAAATTCAGTTTAAGAAGAATATTTTGCGATTTAAATAAGCAACATTTAATGCTTTTTCTATCAAATTAATTTTGAATCAATTTAATTATTATTTAAATTATAAAACTGTTTTTAGGCAAATACATTCTTATTAGGCAATTTCACTAGCATTTGCAAAACATTATTCTTGTTCCCATTAACAACAACAAAAATCTTCAAAATATTTTCCCTAATACATTAAATAATTTTATGAGATTAACTGATTAAAGAGATATAACACTTTCCTTCCTAGATATTAGAATGGAATTTTTTTAAAAATCAAGAGAAACAAGATAGATTGAGGGAAAAGGAAGCAGGAAAAAAAGATGCCTGATTATTGATTTTTCCTAAGGTCAGAGCTAAGGTAGTCTCAGAAAAACTCCCAAAAGATCATCTTCCAAGATCCTCCTAGTTTAGAGATATATTCTGCACTGGACATATATGATTATTCAATGCTGGAAGCCTGAGGATCCTATGGTTTTAATTTTGAGACACTGCAAGACTTCAGGAAGGGACAGATTTTCTTAACTGTGATTATGATAATTTATTCAATTTAATTAATTTACAGTCGGTCAAATCATGAATTATCAAGGGGAGATTGATAAAGTTAACAAACAGGTTAATAAACAGTGTCTTGCAAAAAATGTAGAGTAGGCTGCAGCTCCTCCAACAGACAAGCTACTATTGTTTAAATAGCTCAGTCTCAAAAAAAAAAAAAAAAAAAAAAGAGCAAGCAGGGAGGCATTTCTTGAAATGAAGGAATTAAATTCTTTAATTTTTAAGAAATTAAAAAAGAAAAAAAATCAATAAAAATATACAATAAAAATAGGAATGAAATTCATAAAATTCATTTTATTATTTCCTTAAAGAAATTTCAGTACAAACCTGAGCTGCTTTCCAATTTGAGATACGAGAGTGGGTTTCTGAAACAATATTTTGAAGTGATGGCTGAACTGATGGGTCTCCATATAGGAGAACAACAATAGTAGTACATAAAACACAAGCAAGAAGAAGAGCAAACCGTTTCGTTTTCATCTGTTCCATTCAAATGAACCAAAGATCAAGCATAACAAGAAGTGGATACATGACTCAAATATTAACAGAAGATAGAAGAATCATGTCAACTTCTTAAATACCTAAAACAGAAGTATTTATATAATCATAAACTATATTGTCAAAAGGAAGAAAAATGTTAAAGGATGAAATAAAAGTATTTGAAAGTAGAATATTATAACAAATATTAATTCATAAAAAGAGCATAAATCAAAAGGTAAAATTAAAACATAGAAAAAGATAATTTACTATTTTTAAAGAAAATGGCCAATAGTTATATACTCAGCCCTAAAAATAGAGGTGAAGATACACCAACTACAAATGTTCCATAAATAATTTCTTTCCTTACAAGTAAATATAAATTTCAGTTAAACAATTGATTCGGTTAAATTCAACGTAGCACACTAAAAGTTATATACATTTACTTAATATTGATCATATTATGAGCATTGCCTAATTTTTATTTAGAAAATTCAAATAAAATGCAATATTAACTTTTAATTTCAACTGACTCATCTTTGTTAAAAACAAAATCTTAAAATCAATTCTTCACTCACTAACTAGTGAACTGGAATTCTAAAATTTCAACAATTGCATCTTCTTACAGATACCACAATATTTTAAGATTCAATTAAGAATTTACATTTAGATTCTCTATAACAAGATTTGAAAATACTCCCAAATTTGTGTGAAAAGGAATATAAATTTCTCAAAAAAAAAACAAAAAAAAAACCCATCTAATTAAAAAAAAAATCAGTTAATATCTTTCCAAATTAGATCCTAAATCAGTTAATGCTTTTCTAAATACGATTCCAGAAAAATCTACAATCAATCGCATATCTTTTTTAAAAAAAATATTTTGAATATAACTTTTAACTAAATTAAAATTGATTTAGAAATTGCTGCAAAGGTTCAATCCTTACAAAAGAATTTTATTATTACTATGCATGCGATTCTAGGTGTTCTAGTCTCATGAAATCCCCAGTAATTATTTTTTAAATTCTTTTCTCACTATTTCAGTTTGAAAATTCTAAATGCATCTTTTGGTGAATCTAAAATTTTAAAAATTTATAAAAAGCTATTAGTTAAACTTTTTTTACATGCAGCTTCATTAGCATACTACAAATTCGAAAATAACCAAAAATCTGGAGGTTCAAAAAAGAAGGGAATAAAAGTGAGGCACTGTATACAATATGATAAAGAAAGTAAATCATATTAAGGTATCAAGAAAATTTCTAAACATTCATTAAAAATTGATTAAAATTCCAGTTTACTTAAATTATTTTTATCATGCTTCATACCTATATATTTTAGTTTTATCTTCTATATTTTTAATAAGATTATTCTTTACTTTTAATACTCTAATGAAAATATGTTTTGATATCTTTATTAATTTTCTATGATCATTTGCATGACTTAAAATAACATTTCCCCATTAAATATTCAGAAATATCCCTATTCCATATATTGTACAAATTTTTTTATGCATTTCTGAATCATAATAAGTGGATAATCGTAATAAGCAAGACTTTCAAGACATTTCAACAAAAAAATGTCAAGCTGTAAGTCCAAATATTGATGAAAAGGATATAACTAAAGATAAAGATAATAACATTTTTATAATATTAACACTTAATCTATACTGTTTTTTAAGAGTATTATTCTCTTTCTCATCTTTAATCATGGTATGTAAAAGCATTCCAGACAAAATTCTGAGAAGAAATAACAGTTTTAGGGAAATTGATAAAATCTAATTCTTTGAAAGTGAAAATGTATTATTTGAAAAGTTAATTGTAGAACTTCAACTTTTTGTATTAATAATTCTAATTTTTAATTTTATATGGTGGCTATAGAAACCGTTAAAAAAATTTCTTGACTTAACTTGTACAATTTCTCTTTTACAGTTACTAATTATATTAGTGTCCTGGCTTTTTCCCTACTCACAATTACCATATTTGCACAATATACATTATGAAAAACTTTTATGAGTTATTTAATATAAAAAAACTTAAAACAGTATATTACATTTATATATATAAATTTTTATATATACATTATATGTATTTTAATGTATACATATAATTTATATATATACATTTATATATATAGGAAATTTTAACAAAATATTTTGCTTCTAAAACTGCATTTGTGCAGCGTAAGTTATATTATGTTAACAATAAAGATTATTATGTTTGTTCAAAATTTTAAATTAGCTCAATAACTAATTAGAACTTTTTGCATAAGTACGAAAATAACATGTTGCAGAATAAATATAAAAACAGTTTAGTTATAAAACAACCAATCCTGCTCTGCCTTAAGTGAATTAAAAAGTTTTAAAAGCTTCTTTTATAAAATTTTGGGGTCTGGAAATTCTTTCTAAACTCTCAAACTCTCTTTTTGAGCTTTTCAAGAATTTAACTTATTTTATTTTATTACTATTTCTTTTACTTTCAATTTTTTTAAATTATACTCTCTTTTTCTTTTCAAATAGTTCCTTTCCTTCCTTTTGCTTCTTCTCTTTATACTTTTTCATATCTAGCTTGTGAATTCCTCGCACTAAAAATCAATAGCTTTTACAATTCAAAACTGATTATTCCACCATTTACTTGAATGCAGTCATAAGTAATTCTTCCAATGAGTATTTGCTCTTTCACATTCTCCTATAGACAAGCTTTATGGATCGAAAATTCTCTCTCAACATTACTGTTACCATGGTAAAGTGCCATCATCATTTTTAACAATTATATAACATCGCAGTAAGAACAAGTCGAACCAAAATTATTAATACTCTCTGTTCTTTGTGAAGTGAAAATCAATCTTTTGAAAAGTTTCATTAAGGTTGTTGTTTGTCACATTCATTAGCTTATTGTTTTTCTTATCGTAATGAATTTCCAAAAAGTCACTACATCCTTGAAAGCAAGCTACCACAGGTTACTGTTGCTATGACTGTTTTGGCAACATTAGGCTTCAGATAAAGAGAAATTACTGATCACATCTATGCTTGATGTTAAAATTTCATGATCTTCCCCCAATATTCTATTTCTGTAGCCAACCAGTTTTAAGTTTTATCACAGCATCAAAACTGGAATTTAAAAAGTGGATGAAAGCTGTCTCAAAATAAATGCAAATAACTATATGAATAGTTACTCATCCACAATTTTTAGATGAAAACAAGTCTAACGATAATGAAATACGAAAATAGCAATGTTAAAAAGAATTCATGCAAAATCTTATTTTATTAATAATCAATCACTAAAACATGAATTCTTATAACATTATCTTAATTTCTTTTAAATATTTCTTTTAAAAATTAATATCAATTCCTTTCAAATCAGAAAAAGTTACTTAAAACTAATTATTTCACCATTTATTAAACAACCAGTTTATATTAATTATATTATTTGAGGAAATTATTAATATATATTTTCTACTTCCAGTATAACAAAAAAAAAAAAAAAAAAAAAAAAAAAAATTGAGATTTTCAGACAAGCACAACTGGTTCTGAAGTAAAATTGAAGGAATAAAAAGCTAATATGGTTTCATTTAAATAATTTCAAAATATATTAAACCATTTACAAACAATTTTATTAGTTTTATAAAACTTTATGAAACTATAAGATTTTAAGGCTGGTTCCATACATTATATTTTAGCAATATTGCAAAAAAGCAGCTAGATTCCAGCAGAATTATAATATTTTTTATCTCGTGGCAAGAACACATTTCAAATTAGAGACAAAGCAGCTGAATAAAAAATTTCAAAGTTCAAAATTTAATTCTACACAAAAGATAAAATTTATATTATAAATATTTTAAAGTATATATACAAGTAGTTTTTTTTACTGTGCATTCTATGAAATATCAATCTAAAGAATAAATTATTTAAAAAATCTTTTTAAACTGAAAATCATCAACTATGAAATAGATACTGGCGACTTCCACACAAAAGGCAAATTCCTTAAGCAATAACCAGCTCAATGGTTTGCCAGCATAGCCTCCTCAACAAAATATCTTTAAGCTTCAAATTTTGATAGATATATAATTCATACTACTTCAGAAGTCTTATGGAGTTTTGTTCATTTTATTACGCATTTTTTTTTTCTGCCAGTTCTCACAAAATTCATAAAAATATTGATGTACTTTGATATTTCGAGTCTTTTTTTTTCTTCTTGTAATCTAATTTCTAACTTAAAACAATATAAATTTTAGCATTTTTTTCCTCTTTAAGAATTTTAAATATAAATTTAAATCTTTTACAAATACTTCTCAGAATTAGCATATATCGCATGCTTTCTCAGTAAAAAAACAGAAGTTAAATTTCACTATTTTTCATGTTTGGTATTTTTTGCATAAATATTAAAAGTAATTTGGACTGTAAAACAAAAAGAAAAGAAAAAAAAATATTTGTAACTTTAATGACCTTTGTCAATGCTTTTGGCGTTCATCTAGAATTCTAATGTATTTACATTATCATTCATGGCACACTTAACATTCATTCAGAATTCTTCAGTATATTTCTATTCTTATTGCAAAATATGCTTGAAATTGGTATCATTGAAAATATAATTTTTTTTTAAATTTTAAGATGATTTAAAAATTATTTTTGTAATGCAATATTTTTGCTAAAGTTATCAAGGGAAAACACTAAAATTTTACTTAATTTTCAATTAAAATTTAAAAAAATAGCCACTCTAAAATGCACATTCCCATTCTCCAAAGTATATATATTCTAAGTTACATAGCTCTAGGTCAAATGGTCTAGCTTTCAGAATGTCAATACACAGATACACATCCATCATTATTATAAGTAAAGATTAGACAAAGTAGATAATATTTTAAACTGCATCCATCAATACATGTTCTATTTGTATGGAAAACTGGTACTTTAGCTCACTAAACCTCATCTCTGAATAATTTACCATCTCATAGCGAAACATTGAATTAATTCATACAATTATCATTAGCATTTAGTAGAAACTTGTTATTTATCATTCACAACCTATTTATGTGTGTGGTTTAAAACTTTTTCTACATAAAATGTAAAATTTTTAAAGAATTATTTTGTTTACAAGCTTTAAGAATTGTTTAAGCATTTTCACTCCATCTCAATTTATCTAGTGTAATTTGATACATAAAACTACATGGTGCTAAGTTCGAACATAGTTTGTAATTTTATCAAAAGTTAGAATTGTGAACTGTCATCTTTTTTTATCATGGATCACTGATGGGAGATTATGAAATTAGTTATCCTGGTCTTTTCTATGTTATGTGACTATACACAGAACAAGATGATGGAGGGAGGAAAATAAAAAAAATATTAATCCAAAAGCTATAAAAATGCAGCTGAAGCTGTATGTTTTGAAGCAGAAGAAAAAATTTCAATTAGAGAGTTATGTAAAGTATCTAATGTAAAATCCACAGCATAAATTGGTATTTGATTGTTTTCAAGAAATTTGAGAACAAAAAATTCAAACATGTTGCTTGATACAACACAAGGGAAGTATTTCCCGAAACAGAAGAATCCTGTTTAGTAGAATACATAGATGAAAATGATAAAAATGAAATATGCATTAATGAAAGGAATTTGGCTTATAATTTTGTAGTGGCCACTCAACTAGTCAAGTGAAAGAAAGATATTTTTAAAAATAGCCAATGGCAAATGAACTGAACCTATTACAAAAGAAGGCTGCAAAATTATCTTTTAGCAAGCAAGAAAACACAAGTTTGTCATAAAAAAATGTTTCCAACTTTAAAAATACTGAAAACTTCTTTAAAAACCTTGAAAATGCATAATTAAAATTAAATGCCCTTCCTCTTCAATGCGCATTTGGAATCTGAAGGGGAACGGAAATAATAACAGTCCAGAAAACAATACGATTCAAAATACATGAGAGCATGATATCTAAGATACAAGACCTCATACAGTGGATCACTTTGTGTACAATTATAATTTATTCTAATTAATTTCCCTTATTTTACTGCTTATAAATAATGAATATTAATACTGAATATATGTCACATAAAATTGGATACATATTACCAAAATAAAAATGTAAATTTGACAGTTTTTAGCTGTATAATCGAGAAAGTAATCCAAATACAAGTCTTCCCTATCAAATATTTAAAGGTTGTATACATTTATGCTTGCAGTTTTCTATTGTGTATTATGTTAAATATCAAAATAAATAAATAACTAAAGAAATGTTTTAATTGAAAATGACCAGTAACAGACAGTATAAATTTTCTCAAAAAATATAAGATCACTGCTCACATTAAAATTAATGAGATAGTTGGAAATTATCCCATTTTAATAAAGATAAATTACTACCATTACATTTTTATATTATTAAAAGTTTTATTTACAGTTTTCCTATTTGTAAAACATAACAATATAATCTAATAATTTTTTTTTATTACAAACATTCAAACAAATTTTGCATATAATATATTTTGCTCTATGCTTCCAAAACAACTTATCAATAAACAGCTCTGTAATTCATACACTTTTAACGACTCAAAAATTTTGAAACACTGCACAAGTTAAAAACTAAAAATAATAATAATGAGTATACATGAGTACAAATCAGCAAGTTATTATTACAAATTATATCACTGCAGTAAAAAGCAGTATAGTAATAAACATCAAAATTCTTTTACATCACTTTTTTTTTTTTTTTTCATTTTCTCTCTTTCAACAAGTGCGTCATTCAAAAACATGTACTTTTTTTTTTTAATGGAAAAAAATTTTTTTCACCATGAACGTATAAAGGACAATGAATATCGTGAACGGATTACATGCATGTTATACGATGGTAAGTTCTTAGAAACAATTAAATTACATGAAGGCGAGTCCAAAATGAAAGATTTTAATATTTAACAGCCAGTATCTCTTCCTACTATCAATTTAAAGATACTAACATATAGGAGGCCATGTAATTAAATAAGACACAAGTCTTAAAAGTTTGACTTATTCTAAAAGTCACATAATTTGAACTTGAGAACCTTTATCCTGGATAAAAATATTACACATATTTTTTAAAGCATATAACATTTTAGAACTATAATTTTGATTTAACAAGATTGAACGAAAGCGGTATAAGAAACTTCATTCCACATCATGCAAATTTCAGTTTGATATAATTAGATAAATGCAAATATGAAGTGTAAAAGAATTTAAAATTCTAAAGCTAAAAATTCACTCTTGTTTCCATCGTCATCAATTTTAATATGTAACTACTTTGATCTAAATAAAATATTATACATAAATTACATTCTTAAAACAGAATTCAGGAATCTAAAGTTCCAAATTTCATTACAAACAGTTTTTTCCACAACTCTTGAAAAATTAATTGGGGGGGGGGGGACTCTTAACAATGAGCAAATTTATTGTACTATTGTATTACATATCACTAAAAATAAATATATATATATATAATGCTAAGATTTAAAAAGAATTAGAGAAAGTATTTTTTAATACGTTTTTAATCACATACATTATGTGACTACTGTATATGGATAAAACTATTC
This sequence comes from Argiope aurantia, assembly GCA_026543865.1. Classification (NCBI taxonomy): domain Eukaryota; kingdom Metazoa; phylum Arthropoda; class Arachnida; order Araneae; family Araneidae; genus Argiope; species Argiope aurantia. The sequence continues at coordinate 697,100 of JAPMOR010013418.1, forward strand.
ATTTTTCTGAATTCCTCCACAAATGCTAGATAAATTATCTTTGAAATTTAGCCATGTAAAACATTCTTGAATTCACATTTTACCCTTAAAATCCCTTGTCTTTTAGCTTTCTTTAGAGAGCAACTGAAATTAAACATCGATGAAAAACCAATACTTTTCTGAATCTTAATGGTAATCAAGAAGAATTTTTAAATGAGTTGACCTTTATATCTAGTTTATGAAAGGAAAAATATACTATATTTTACACATATACAGTTAAAATTTATTTATTAAAAATGCTGATATTTCCTTACATATTAATAAAAATTACCTTACATTTCTATATAAATACTTCAATACTATTTGGTCTTACTTTCTATACAATTATGTGCGATTTTATTAAATCCGAATTTTATAAGCAGAAATTTACAACAAAAATTTTAAGAATTTTTAAAAATCGGCTTAAATATGCCCTTAATTTTTACAAAATTGCATATAATTACTATCCACAGCAAAAAAAAAAAAAAAAAAAGTTAAAGTGAAAATTAGTGTGTCCCCGAGTTTATCGCCAACATGGCAACCCAACCTGAACATTCTTCTAGCAACCCTAATGCTATTTTGTTTACTACTTTTTACAATGGTTGAGTTGTACATGAACTACAACTATTTTATGAAAAATGTTAAATTAAAAATAATAAAAAAAATATCGAATAAAGATTTTAATTTTATTCTTTATTATAATTAAAAGTTTTTTTACAACTAATAAGACACTGCAATTTTATTTTTAATGAGAATACGAACAGAAAATATTTATTCTTTTGAAATTTTTAATTGCCAGTATGCGCTTTAAAAAATCGTCTGAATTCTTACTTTACGAAATCGTCTGCATTCTTTCTTTAAAAATCTTCTGAATGGAATTCTTTCCCTTGATAATTTATTGTATCAGTAAATGTGCAAGTATAGATGTCTAGTGAATGGGATAATAGTAAGTATTTTGAATTTGCAAAATGGATGAAGGGCAAGTGGAATATATATATATATATATTTTATGAGTTGATGAAGTTAGGAAAGGATGTTTGTTTGTATGTACTGTCCCTGTTAGCCACACAGTCCTTATGTTCACTGTGCTAGCAAAGCAACTAGGTACCCGCTCCTGCTGCTAGCGAAACCGTAGGATTTTATTTTTTTTCAAGTTAAAAAATTTTGCCCGGTGCCTTCTTCAGATGCCGAAGGCATTGCATGCTCCAAATTTTGCTCTTTACACAACAGACTGGCACAGCCGGTTTGAAAAACTTCAAAATTGTTAAGATAAGCAGCAATAGTGATTTCAAAGGTTAAAAAAAATTAAATAAAAATCTTAGATACAGATTAAATAAATCTCAGATTAAAATAAAAATTACAATACTTATCAGAAAAGATAATTTTAATGCATAAAGTAGTAGTAACCATAACTGTTTCACAGAAGTGTTTATTTTGTTCGCCATTTTTATTGGTGACTTGGCTTCCTTGGCGCAGCAAGGGACACACTAAATATCACTTTTACAAAAAAAAAGAAGAAATTTTTTTTTAACATTTTAAACATTTAATTTCTGTAAAATGGGAAAAAAAGGGGGGGGGGGCAGCAAATTTTTTTCTTCATCATCAATTTTTGATCAGTCACCTAAATGCCTTCATAACTGAATTCTTAATGTAAAATGCGATCTCAAGTAAATTTTTCAAAATTCAACAGTTTGTCCAATCTTTCTAAAGAAATTTAGAAAAGTTTGTTAATCCAAAATTATTTTATTACATAATGTATCTTATAATATTTTCAATAAGATGAATATTTTAAGAAAAATATGGTTTTAAACTTCTAAAAGATTACATATTACTGCCTTATACAAACTCATAAAAGTAAATTTAAATCATACCATCACTTTTAAATTCAGGGTTTATAAATTACATAAAAATTGACAATTCTATGCATGTTCCTTTTATTAACTTCCACGATACTACTTTATACACTTATTATACTATTTTGCATTTTACATTATGCATTAAATAACAATTTTCAAACAGGTAAATGGATTGTGGTCACAAAGAACCTATATTGCTAGATAGCAGAACCTGTTGCACAATATCGTTAAATAAATTATGTTATGCAATATTCAACAATATATAGTAAAGCAGGAGAATCTAATACCAGGCATCTTGCCAAGGTGGGAAAAATTTCGGCCAAACCTATGAAAATTCTCTAAACTAATATAAGAAATTAAAAAAAAAACCTTTAGCAAATTATCTTTAAAAAATTACAACTTGGCATCATCTGCCGCCATATGCTCAATTCTCCTACTGGAGATATATGATACTGGACAATATTATACAATACTGTTTGCTATCACTGAATATTATACAAATTTGTGTGTTACTATAGTTGCAACACAAAAATTCTTATTTGGAAAAATATCTATTACATTGCGATTAAAAAAAACTGAATACCTCAGTTCAACACATCGAACAAAATCAAAACATTTCAATTCGCACATATAATACTATATTTTTTAATCATATATGAACAGCCAATTTCATGCTCACTTAAAGAAATTATTACTTTTGCTTCCATATAAAAGCAAGATAAAATTAGTGCAAATGACTTTTTTCGTCACTTTTAAGTTTCATAAAAATAATCTCATTACTAGAAGCCAGCAATTCATACTCCATAAAAATTTTAACATTTATCCATTGAAAAACTAAGTGAAAGACGATAACTGTATTTTTTCGGGGATGGGGGAGCACACATGGAAACGAAAGGCAAATACGAAGCACCATAAACGATAAAAGTTACGTAATTAACACTAAACTCCACTTAGATTTCAGAAAAACACATACAAAAATAACATATCAGCATGCCCGTGTTTTTCCTTGCATACCGCTAAAAATCCACATTAGTGATTCCATGTAGAAACTACATATAAATTAAATGCACATCTCTTAAATATAAAGGAAACGCAGGTAGGAAACAAATTTTACCACGACCCATGCTCTTTTACAATAGAAATCATGATGTAAATTTTCATGATTCGAAATATTATTAATTTCAATTTGTTACAATATAAAATAAAATAAAAACCTACGAAATGAAAACTATGTATTACGATTTTTTACCTCATAAATCATTTTCTATTTGAATTCAAGCCGCGAAGGACAGAAAACAGTTCTTTTATCACAACATTTTTAATAACAACAAACCCCGAGATCACAATTTAATAAGTACTCAATCCATTATCTTTCTGTTTCTTTCAGATTCAGATTACTCTAATATGTTGCCAAGTAGAAATTTAAGTGCTAAATAATTTCGTTTCTTCAAATTTCGGCTCATCCAGTAACATTTTTGCGTATATATAATTTTTAAATTAGAGAATGGAGTTCAGGATCCCTTTAAAACAATCAGGGAGATTGAAATAGCATGCCTTGTGCCTTTCGTTCCATTAAACTAGTATTATTGCATTATTATAAAAATTGACATCTTTTTTTTCGAAAGTTTCCTTAAAGATCAGATGGTCACAGGAAAGACAATTTAAATGATTTATAAAGCAGTAAAAAGATTTCATCTGTTTTCAGAATACTCAATTTTAAAATCCAGTCATTTAGAAAGATCCAGAAAACCCATTTGGAGACTTTTAAGATGTTGCAACTGTAACTGTGATAGCGTCGTTTGTTTTCTTGCTAGTTTTTGTTTCATGATGTCAGTATGAGAATTTAGGTTCTCATTTTATTATTGCATGAAAAAATAGCTTCGTTCTCTAAAATCTGCGTAGTTGATTTAGGTATTTGCTAAGGAAATTTTCCTTCACGATTGTGGTGTTTTTTTAAAAGGTAAAAATGAAAATATGTTTTATATGTTAATATGTTGTGATTAGTAATGTCTAGATGTTATGCGACTCATTTCTCCTATTGTGGAGATAGTTTTTTTTTTTTTCCTTCTGTAATTCATTCTACGGCAAAAGGAAATCTTACCATTGATGTAAATTTATTGTGAGCTTTTGTAATTATTAATTTATCTTGTGATGCATTCCTTAGAACATGATTGTTTAAAAGTACTTTTATAGACATAGTTGACATATGTTAATTATAATTAACGTATGTTGCCTCAATTACATAATTTTTTTCTGCTATTTTTTATGGTAAAATTTTAATTTTTATAAAAAATTGTATTATTTCTCTTTATTTAATGGAATTTGGATGGTACTTGGCTTTTCAACTGAAATTAATTCTAAAAATACTATAGTTTTTTTTTAAATTTTATTTTAAAGGCCATGATAGTAACTGATCAAATGATGAATTAACTCGATTTCCTAAATCTTCTTTTCTTATTCTTGCATTGGTTATTTATTTTTATTTTTTCTTGTAAAAATTACTTAAATGATGATAAACTTTTTATATGCATATGGCGTCATTTTGCAATGTTTTGAATTGAAGCAATTCAACCTAATCCTATTAAAGCAGAGATTAAATTTAGAGATAATTCACTACTGAAGTATATTTAATTATGAGTTTTTATAAGTATGAGTAGTAATGTGAAAAACTTTATTAACAGAAATCTTTTTTTTTTTTTTTTTTTTTTGCAAAACATGTACCTAAATGTTAATTAACATATGATGCATTAATTAGATTGCTTTCTTCACAACGTTTTATGGATAAAATATTCATTTTAAAGAAAAAAATATACAAATCTTCTCACTGTACAGTGGTGGAAAAAACTTTGAGACCACATGTGAAATTGAAAACTTTTAACTTTACTAAAAAGAGATACATTAAATAGTATATACAATACAAAAACATAGAAATTTCTTCATATTATTTTAGGGTGGATCCTAACACAGCCCACCTCTAGGAGTTTAATTTTATAAAGAAATTAATGTAATTATATATTGTACTCAATTGATTTTTTTTTCCATAACATAAAAGGGTGGGAAAAAACTTTGAGACCACAAAGTTAAATATTAATTAAATGTATAGCATTACAATTTTTAGTACTTAGTGTGTTTTCCTTTCACACGAATTACTTCTAAAAGACGATTCTGGAAGGTTTTTGCTTGTTAGAATCGGTATTTTATCTCATGCTTTTAAAATATCAGCTCTGAGTTCAGACACAGAATAATATTGTTTACCATTTTCATACACCATGCGTGCAAGGATACCCCAAATGTTCTCTAAGGGGTTGTGGTCTGGACTTTTGGCCGGAAAATCCATAAAACTTATATTATTTTCAGTTAGCTAAGCAATAGTTGAATAAGACTTGTGCACTGGCGCATTATCTTGTAGCAAAATCAAATTTTGATCCATAAGTTCATCACTTGATGGAACAAAATTGTTTGCCAGTATATCTTGATAGTCAAAAGAGTTAATATTACCTTTAGTGAGCACAATATCAGTCTTACCTCTAGCACTGAAACCTGCCCAACCCATGACGGATCCACCCCCTTGAACTCGCTTTGAAAAATGCGTAGCATCCTGTCTCAAATCATGCCAATACTTTCTTAAACCATCAGGTCCATCTAGGTTAAATTTCTTTTCATCCGTGAACACTATTTTCTGCCACAAGTTGGGTTTTAAAACATTAGATGTTTCAAAGTTCAATCTTGCTGAAATATGACGTTTTTCAAGTCTGGGTTTACTTTTGAATTTTGCATATTTGATGTTTTCCATATTACTCAGAATATTTCTAACTGTTCTAGCCGTAACTGGAAGCTTAAGTGTCGATTTTATTGCTGCAGAATGTGCATTGTCTTTAACAGCCATCCTTATAAAACTTCTTTTCATTCTGGGATCTGAGAGAAAATGATGAACCACAGTTTTAGACCTCTTGATTTTGCTAGCAATTTGCTTTTCACTCATTCCGCTTCTGCGAAATGCTAAGATTTTCCCTTTTTCAATTTCAGTCAGTAATTTTCCGCTACCCATAGTCTCAGTTGCTTCAACACTCAAAGAAATGATTAGAAAGTGTTTCTTTTCAGTCTCGCACAAAAGTTACATCATCTCATTATGCAAACAATCACTCCTTAAAACTGGTCTCAAAGTTTTTTCCATTTCATTACATTACACATTTTTCCTTTATAGCTACAATAAATGTATTTTAAATTCTAAATTCTAGAAATCCATATGGATTAACACTTCCTGCGGTTTCAATTGATCTATTATATTCACTTTTCTCTGCTGGTATAAAATATTAGCAATATGAAGCATGAACTTTGGCATTTCTGATTGCAGGGCATGAACCAGTTCTGCTGCAGAACAGTTAATCTGATCTCTAGAGTGTTTTTTAACAGTTTTAGGGATTCTTTTGGCTACAATATTAACTTTTTTCAAAACCCATTTCTCATACGATAATGTGTCTTCTTCTGAATATTCCAAGAACTTAATTGTCTTGATTTTACATTCATTGCAGTTACTCTCTAAACATTTTTCAATATTGTCTTTAGTATTACAGCACAAACTTTTATAAAGTTCATTTGGGGATCTCTCAGAAATAATGTTCAGCTGCTTTAATGCAATCACCATCAGTTTCATGTTCTCATGAAGGCTGCATAAAAATGTGTCTTGCTTACCCGACCTTTTTCTGGACACACCAGAATGGACGAAGTTTGCAAAATGTACTGTAATGTATAAAGTATTGCGTAAACTTCCTGGAGAAATTCTTGTGAAAATTTTGTAAGCTATCATTTAAGTAGCGTTTTTGTTTCTTCACTTCTTTTCTACTAATTGTATCTTTCTTACCAGGACATAATGTGCTGCAAGAATCATCTTCCAAAAAATTCTGAATATCTTGTTTAATTAGCTCTAATGTGACTTGACATGGGTTTTTTTTACCATCAGTACTTTTAAGATTTTTTAATTTAAATATTTTTTTTAATACATTAAGGCACTTATATTTTTTCATAATTTTTCCGGCTACATAACAGAGAAAAGATTTTCTAGGTTCTTTCTTATTGCGTGTTTTTTGAAAATTATCAGTCATTTGGGAAATCATTGCTTCATTAAAAACCAGTTTCCTTTTTATAGGAGACAATACCTTCACACCTTTTACCAGTTTCTTGACTTTTGTGCTTGGTGTATCATCTTTCCTTTAATTTTTCTTTCCCTTTTCCTTATAATATCTACTTTTATACTTGCTATATTTTGCTTTGTACGCTTTTAGTTCTTCCTCTAGTTTTTTTATTTTCCTGTAAGCGGCTGACCTGCTTCTTTTTACTTTTTTCCTACCGCTTTCTTTTCTAGATTTTCCAGAAGAGTAAGCATTAATAGGTATTTCAGAACTTGCACTCTGTGACTGTGCATTTGAGAAATTGTCTTGAGGTTCAGTAGATTCATTTAGGACTAATGGTAATGCAGGGCTAGAAGGAGGGGTGTCCACACTTAATATCACTAATTGTTCATTCTTTTTGGCTGCACGGTATTTCCTTGAACACGCTTTCCAACTTTTTCGTTTAGCTCTTTGCTCTCGGACTGATGTCATTTCATGAATAGATTTTATTTTGCCGGCTTCTTTTCGAGCATGATACCGTTCACGTTCTTTTTTCGTTTCTTCATATAACTTGGGGTCACTTTTAATACATTCACGTCTTTTTCTCTCACATTCCCTTTTCTGTTTCTGCCTTGCTAATTTGTTCTTCTCGCATTCTTTCTTGGTTTTGGCCATATCTAAATTTAAAAAAAAAAAAAAAAAAAAAACCTTCTTTTATTATCATATTTGCTTAATGTAACTTTTTTTTTTTAAATAAACTTATCATAACATTAACAACTATCTACTAGGTATACAACTTTAAAATCAAATAGGCCTATTACTAGTTACATCTCTATCCATTATCATAGTTATTATTTTTTTTTAATTGGGTGAAACATCATGCATTGTCATCAAATTTAAGCCTATCTCTATGGTTGGCACCTAGCATTTTTTTAAAAAGTTATGGTGAAACCACACCAATAAAATGGTAATCTATATTGTTTGCTTAAATATTGTATAATTATGGTTATATATTTTTTATTGTAAAAGAAACTTAAATTCATAGTTAAACCTAATTACTCCATGGGCAAAGTTGTCCACATGGAGATGATGAAATTACATTTTCAGTGTAAGTTAAAGAACAGTTTTAATAATACAAAATAATTTTAAAGTTTTTTATGCCTTTTCATCAAGTAAAAATTTTCATTTTATGCCTTTTCATCAAGTCAAGTTTCATCATTAAAAATACAAACTACAATTCACATTTTATAGCTTTTATAGAAGTCATGGAGTTGATAACCAATAAACATAACTCACCTAGAATTGAAACTTTCTTTTTTTCCTGTGTACAAACAAAGCTTAATTCAAATCTGCATTCAATTCAGATGCATACAAAATGGCTGCCTCTCTTCAACAACGCTCGATAGAAATGAGTAGTGTTGCCACATGAAAGAAATTTTCTAAAAGATATCTCTGTCCATGGAGGTGATGCTTGAACCTGGTTTCAAACTTTAGATGAATAATTTCAACACACATCAATATTTTTAATGCATAATTATTTAATTAAACTTAAATAAAATATAAAATTTCATGTAGTTTTAATAATATATCCACATATTTAAGTAAACTATGGGTTGGTTGCAGGAGTTGATTTTCTCACATATTTGGATTTTTATCTCACAAAAAAAAAAAAAAATTTCAATTTTAGGAAACTAATTAGTACTTATCTAAAATTATGTAGTACAATTTGTTATGTGGATATTATATTAATAGTATAGTTAATATTCTTGAGTTTCAAGAATGTGCCCGAATTTGGAGAATGACCTATATATTTATCAGAGTCACTAGAGTATATTCCTTATTTTGTGATTTGAACATGTTTTACTGCAAAACAAGAAAACATGTGTTTTGGTAAAAAAATTCTGTGTTTCTATTATGTTTCCCAAACTTGATTGTTAATTCAGCAGTTCATAGTGGTCTAATCGAAATTAAATAACCAAGTATGAAAAGCTATCATTATATGATGGTACATGAATTTTTTGACTTTATCATTCTGACCTCATACCAACTGTTAAGTGTTTTATATTGCTGGAATAACTTAGAAGTAGAGTTTTGAAAAAGTAATTGAAGCACAGGATTGTTTATAGCTAAAAGAAATGAATAGTGATTTGGTTTTATTTCTAATGTGAAACATTTGGGGAATAAAATTTATTAAATTAGTTTATTTTCTCTGAAGCCTTATAAAAACTTTGTGAAAGTAATATGTTTTGCATTCATATTCACTTCTCTTAGATTTTCTGACATATGTTCAACATTCTTCGCTTCATTATATTCATTAGCTTTTGCAGTCCCTGGCAAAATTAAAAGGAAAAAATAATATAATAACTTTTATAATTTTTATTTCAATGCATAAATTTATTCTGGGCCAAAAAGATGTTTTTACTGAGGAATTTTGTAATTATTATTAAATATCATATTTGAAGAAGATTTTATATATATTTTCTGTTTTAGGAAAGGGTGGGGGAGAAACCACAGATTCTACACTTCTATATTTAAAATTCATTAATTCAGTTTCGAGGAAATTTCAAAAGGAGAGTCGCTCCCCTCAAATTTTTCAAGAGTCAACATTTTGACAACATCAGTCAGCAAATTAAAAATAATAATAATAATTGAATATAATATTTTATTCTACAAATGATTAACACTTGGAGAAATATAATTACAATGTTAAAACAATAATGGTAAATTTTATTTTAAATCAGTTTTTTAACATGCTTGAAGACCATTATTATATATATATATATAATATATACAGTAGCTCAAAAAATTGAGAGTACACCCACCTTACTTTTACTTGATAAATCCGACTTTCAATATAAATAACACATTACCGGGAAGTGCAAACATGTTTTTATTTTTACACATAACAAATGGTTTAATGTAGAGTAAAAATTTTTAAAAATCAACGAAAAACTTCTAAATTGAATAGTTGCAGAAGCATTTTAAATAAACTTATGCAGAATTTTGCCTCAAAAAATTGAGAATACACCAATGAAATTTTTACAATATCATGCTTAGAAACAAAGTGTAAGTGTTAAGTTGAATGTCTTTTGGCTCTTATAATGGCCTCTAAATGTCATGGTACCAATTTGACCAATTTTTAGTGGTATCTAAAGATATTTTACCCTATTATTCTTGCAGCAATTGTCTTAAATGGGTTTTGTTTCTAATTTTGTGTTTTTGAACCACTTTTTCGAGTGTGACCCACGAATATTCAATGGCATTGATGTTTGGGTACTGATGTGATGTGTGTAACTGCTGTTTACAATGAAAAAGATACCATATTTTGACATTACGTGCATTCTGTTTGGGATCGTTGTCCTGCTGAAAAAGGAAATTTCCATCTAAACCCAAATTTTTAACACTTTCCTTTAGATTGCCGCAAAAATATGGTTCTTCCAACTTGTTGCAGAAACTTTTCAAATCATAGGTGTAAGTGTAAGTGCGAAATGTCATTAGACAAGCTGGATATAAAAGTCGCATTGTTAGAGAGAAACCATTCATCAGCTTGCAAATTCAGAAAAAGTATTTGAAGTTTGCAAAAACTCATCAATTGAAGACCAATAACCTTTGGAAGAAAGCTATATTTAGCAATGAAAGAAAACTCAGCATTTTTGGCAGCGACAGCCATCGTACTGTATGGAGAAAGCCTCATACTGCTTTGGATCAAAAAAAAATTGCGTCCTAGAGTTAAACATGATGGTGACTCCATCATGATTTGAGGTTGCATGGTTTCATCTGGGATAGGAAATTTAATTTTTATAGATGGCATTATAAACAATATGGTTTACTTGAATATACTTCGCAGCAATCTAAAGGAAAGTGCTAAAAATTTGGGTTTTAGATGGAAATTTCATTTTCCAGTAGGACAACAACCCCAAACAGAATGCAAGTAACATCATAATATGGTGTCTTTTTCATTGTAAACAGCAGTTACATACACCACCACAGTACCCTGACATCGATATCATTGAATATCTGCTGGCCACACTCGAAGCAATGGTCCAAAAACACAAAATTAGAAACAAAACCCATTTAAAACAATTTTTGCAAGAAGGATAGGGTAAAATATCTTTAGATATCACCAAAAATTGGTTGAATCGGTACCAAGACGTTTAGAGGCCATTATAAAAGCCAAAAGACATGCAACTAAATACTGACACGCTCTTTCTATGCGAGATATTACAAGAATTTCATTGGTGTATTCTCAATTTTTTGAGCCAATTCTGTGTATGTTTATTTAAAATGCTTCGGAAACTTTTCAATTTAGAAGTTTTTCATTGATTTTTCTTTATTTTTACTCTAAATTAAACCATTTATTATGTGTACAAATAAAAACATGTTTGCACTTCCCGGTAATGTGTTATTTATATTGAAAATCAGATTTATCAAGTAAAAGTAAGATGACTCCCAGTTTTTTGAGTCATTGTCTATATCACTGATCTTCAAGCGTGAGTGTGTGTGTATATATATATATATATATATATATATTGGAAATTAGTAGTCAAAGGAAACTTCCCTACAGTCATAAAATAAATAATATTAAAATTGCAACAACAGGGTATGATGTATTAGGTTACGAGTGAAAGGAAAATAAGTTTTGGCACTGAAAATCACTCATCAGCTCTATACCAAGGAGATGATATTGTTTTGCAGAGGAGGACAAGGTATTTTCATTTTCTGTTTGAACCCAATTAAAGATGTTTAAAAGAAACTTTCTCATCTACTTCCTAATTAAGGCATTATTCCTTTCCTATCTGCATGAAAATTGTGAACTCTGGGTAAGGCCATAAATTCTATGATTACTCAGATTTCTATTATCTTCAGAATATGAGAGTGAGCTAAGACAGGTGAATGGCAACATAAGTGAATTGTCCTTCTTATCACTTCTGGTAATCACATACAATAATTGAGTCTTACTCGTAAATGTTTTGCAGTGTATTGTGTAACTAAGAAAACCAAATACATATTTTTGACTTTTTTTTCTTTGAAAATTTAAAGGAAATTTGATGCAGATCTACAGTTTTATTAACTTGATTATGTATAAAATTTCATTTATCAAAATATTTCTGTTTTTGAAATATAACTTGATTTATTTTTTTTGTTAAGTTTTGAAGACAATCAGTTTCTGAGATTCGAGTGAATTATAGAGATACACAACTGCAGTTTTGTTTTTAATAAAGAATGTAATTAATATAAGTTTCTGTATGTTTTTATTATTTTTTAATTTTCTTATAATTCTATTTCTTATCTAAATTATATATATTTCTATATAATTTAAATAGAAATCTTCAACACTACATCTTCTTTACATCTTTAGAATTTAAAAAAAAGTTATAATAATTAAGTGTATAATATAGTAATAATTAACCATCAGCTTATTTTTATATTTTTAAAATTAAGAAAGTATTTACAAATTTATCTAATTTGTTTTTCTCCTGGAAATATATATAATTTTTAAAATATCTCAGAATGAAATTCACTAAACTGCATGTATAAGAAACTTAAAGATAACTTTTTTATCATTATTAACACTCATTTCCTATAATAACTTTAATGATTGTATGTATTTTGAGGAAATTGTTTGTTTCTAAAACTTATGTGAATTTGATAGTGAAACCTTTTTTGATGTTATTTTTATGCAACAGATGAACAAATTTAATCCAGTATGAAAAATCTTTTTAAAGTTATTATACATATATTTTAATTATGTGGTTTCTAAATTTAATTACAGCCAATTGTATAATTACATAAAAATCCGCACCTTTTAACTTTTTCTTAGTAGTTCTTATTTGAATAAGTTAATTTCTTTCCTCTCCAACTTTATTTGAAAAATTTTCTTCTGTCAGCAAAGCTTTTTAAAAAAAAAAACTGACTGACATCATGAATGAATCATGTTTAATTATTGAAACATCTTCATAATAAGATTTTGAAGTATTATCCTCTAAAAGTAGTTATTCAATGCTAATAATTACATTGTGCAAGTCACAAATTGTTTTAGGAAGTTTAAGAATTGTTACTATAGTATGCCGCTAACCTAAAGAACAATGTTGCTTGATTTAAAAAAAATGAAATTTATTAATTTTTTTTTGTATTAAAAATTTGCATTCTGCAGATTTAATATGCATTAGATCACCAAAAAAAGTATAAATGAAGAAAAGTATTTTTGAAGAATTGCTTATAGTTTTCAGTTTTTCTATATCATCTTTTTAGTTTTTATGTATCTAATACTAGAATAATATATTTAACTCTGATTTTTATGGATATTTTTTTCTTTTATGTAAAAATTCCTGTTACAAAATTCAGAAATATGGAAGCCAAACAACTGTAACAATTGCATAAATTTATTTCTTTTATATTGTTTTAGGAAGTTTAAGTTAATACCTTGGAAACATTTTTGAACTGGACATCTTGTGATTTGACAATGCCTTTTCAGATTACAGCATTTGAGAAAGTGGAAGTAGTCTGATCCTAAAAAATTATGAACAGGGGAGAGTAGTTTTTAACATCACAAAAGCCCCCATATTCTGATTGGACAAATATCAAGTCAAAATTCAACAAATTCAAGATATGTAGTCAAGATTCAACAAAGAAATAATATCAGAATAGAACAAAGACAGTATTTTCTTTTTCTAGCATCTAGAAATTAGCATCCGATTATTAAAGAATATTGCAATCTGTATTGTGACTACTTATGAACACTAAACATGCTTTGTGGAGGTTATTTATACTGTAGATCATGGGAAATTCAATAATTTTTTATATGAATTCATCAGTGACTCGAAGAAATTTTTACTTGGTTCCTTGAATTTCCTTTTGCTGTCATTAGTTAAATATACCCACTCTTCTTGTCCTGGGTAATTGCAGTAATACATTTCTAATAATAATACAGTTTTAAGTCTATTAATTTGCTTAACTGCTGCATAAGATATTCAATCAAAACAATGTTAAATGTTTCACTTTTGACAATTTTTTACAAATTTAAAAAGAAAAGTATAAAATATTTTTAAATAAAGTTAGTTATTTAAAAATAACTTTATTGAATTTTTAACAATAAATATTATTACTTTATTTATGAAAATTCTATGTTTATTTATTAGTCATGTGTTATTTATTAAAAATATTAAGTTTTAACAGTAAAGCTTTGATTGCTATTTTTTGTTTAAATATTGTTGTTTACTACAGCGTATTCATTTTTAGGCCTTTAAAAAAAATCAAAATTTGGTTCAATTAAGTTCTTATAATGTTAAGTTCTTATTCTTATTTTCATTTCTTTTCATTACAGTGTTTTGTATCATTAATTATTAGTTTTTAAAAACATGATTGGTTTTACATACAAGGGGAGAACACGAGGTTGAAATCTGAGTTCGTGATGAGATTTAGTTTAATGATAGTATACATTTAAAATGTTCAATAATGAAAATATTAAAATGCATGGCCAGTAAATTTCGAGAAAATGGTCCTCAGACTTTTGGTAAAGCTTATATACTTATATGCCCGTCCGGGTGATCCCAATGACGTGGTTGTCTGGGTAACCATCTTTTATGTGGAAGGTCAGGGTTCGAACTGGCTTGGAATTTTTTTCTTTTTTAATAATTCTTATTCAATTAAAAATTTACAAATACTTTTAATTAATATATTTTAAATTTTTTATCCAGAAATAAATATTTATTATCGAAATGCATAATAATAAAATTTAAAAAGAAAAATTATAAATACAGATGCATTAAAAATTATTTAATTTACTATTTACAGATAGTTTTAATTTATATGCTACTTATTTTTATGGAAGGATAAATGCTTATTCTTTTAATATTTTAATTACAATTTAATGTTTAAAGGAAAAATAATTAAAAATGTAACATTAATGGCTACAGATAATTTAACTTGCTTACATCATTTTCAAACAATTAGGTTTCAAATTCTTGGATTTTAATAATAATAATAAATTCTCAATTCTAACTCAACGAAGCTGTATTTATATCAAAAACTGAAGGGAGCAGCTGATATTTGTTAAATATGTCAGCAAACGTCTCCTAACTGCAATAATCAAAAGAAATGGTAGAGAGCAGGTGTTAATTTATTGTCTGTGTAGGCAGTGGGTTCAAATTTTAATAATAATTTAAATTCGAAGAAATGCAGAGAAAGTAAAGATTTTAGTGCGTTTTATATCGCCCTTTTATTGATTAAAAATAATATAGATATATTTTGAAGTTTAAATGTCTGTGAATACGGATACTGCAAATGTATCGGAGACTGAAGATGAAATTCCGTTGGATTCACTATACAGTGAATTGTCAAAATTGCGATTAAAAGATGCAGTTGTTTATTATCAAGGATTGTTAGCTGAAAATAATCATATTACATCGGAATATTCAGCTTCAATTTCTAGAGAAGTAATTTTGTTGGGTGAAGAAATTTATCAAAATTCTCTTGACATAATCTCTGAAAAATGTGTGTGTGATGACGAACTTATTCATGCAAATGAAAGATGTTACGAAGAACTTTTTGAATTGAAGATAGTGCTTCATCAGATGAGTATGAATATGTTAAAAAAAAGTAAAAGAAGAATTTATTTATTTGGATTATAAAATCAAAGCCCTAAACATCGCAAGACTACATGGAATCTACAATCATTACAAAAGAATTGATGTAGTCGTTTAAAAAGGAAAGGTTATTTATCGAAATGGGAAGATGTAAGAAAGGGAGGAAACATATTTGATAAATATGCAATTATCGATTATTGGACTTATGATCGTTTCGTTGAAGCGAGATAGAATTTTCAACAAATAACTACCAGGAATTTACAGCAGTGGGGTTTAACTGCTGCTGGACAATTTGCAGATTTTGAATTCATAGCTTCTGAAAAATGGGTCAAGAAGTTCAAAAACAAGCATAGCATTTGACAACGAAAAGTGACAAAATTTGTCTCGAAAAAAGAAACAGTTACAGTCGAAGAAATCTTTGCTTCTGCAACAATTTTTCGAATGCAAACATTAAATCTTACAAAAAAAATTCAGCAAAAACTATGTTTTTAATACTGACCAGACAGGTAAGTTAATGCAATTAATTTTTAAATAGATCCTGAATTTCAATCAAACACTTGCCCTTCCTATATATCTCATGTCATTCTCCCTTTTGCAGGATGTCAGTACCAATCTATATATAACAGAACTCTTTCTGAAAAAAGAAGCAAAATTGTTTTCGTCAGAAAACACGATTTGAAGAATGTGACCCATTTTTACATGGGGCAATATGCGCTCACATTATCTGGAAATATACTGCCTAAAATATTTGTATGGCTTCAGGAAGCAACAGGCAACTTTGGTCCTCGTGTTGAAATAATAGTAAATCAATTTGCTAAGAAATATAAAAAGGTGATTATTAAATCTTCAAAGTCTGGAAAACTGACAGCAGAATTATATATTGAATACCTTAAAAATCGTTTGAAATCTTACGTTGAAAAATAACAGTTTTTTCTAATTATAGACTCTTGGACAGGGCTTGCAAAACCTGAATCAT
The DNA here is from genome assembly GCA_026543865.1 of Argiope aurantia. Classification (NCBI taxonomy): domain Eukaryota; kingdom Metazoa; phylum Arthropoda; class Arachnida; order Araneae; family Araneidae; genus Argiope; species Argiope aurantia. The sequence goes on from JAPMOR010013418.1 coordinate 713,643, forward strand.
GCGATGAAATCTTCCAATTTGACCAGAAAATGCCAACTTGTAAAGTTAAAGTAATTTCTCCAAAATGCACTCCCCTTGTTCAGCCTTGCGACGTTTATTTTTATACACAAGTAAAAAATCTTATTAAGCATATACAAAATTCTTATTTAATCAAAAATGATCAAGAAATAAATTCTCGCGAATATAGTAAAAAAATTCAATCAATTGTACACCATCAATTGTCATTACCAGTTTTTAATAAGATAAGGTATGCATGGTACGCTGCCCAGCTTTTTGATGAAAGAAAAATATTTTTAAATGTAAAGGAAGTTTGTTTTTCCATAGATCTCTTAAAGAAACCTTACTCTTGTGGACAATCATCATTTATCAGTTATGCAAGACGTCGAAATATATTTTGTTTCCAATGTTTTTACTATAGTTACTATTCTGGTTCTTGTATATAATCGAAAATAAATGTATATAGGATAATTTTTTAGAAATATTGAATAATTGTTTTTTTTTTACTATGTGAGTATTTATAATTAATAATTATCACCATTTATTATATTTATTACTATTTTTTAATATTAAATTACAATTTAAGTATGAAAATAATAAACATTTATCTTTGCATAAAAATAAGTAGCATATTAATTCAAATTATCTGTAAATCGTTAATTAAATTTAAATAATTTTTTTAATGCTTCTGTATTTTTAATTTTTTCTTTAAAAATTTTAATTTTATTATTATGTATTTCGATAATAAATATTTATTTTTGGACAAAACATTAAGTATTTGTAAATTTTTAATTGAATAAGAATTACTAAAAAAGAAAAGAAAAAAACTCCTAGCCAGGCTCGAATCCTGACCTTCCATATACGAGATGTTTACCTAGACAACTACGCCATTGGGATCATCCGAACTGGAGTTAAGTTATCTGTATATAAGCTTGACCCAAAGTTTGAGGACTATTTTCTCGAAATTTACTGGCCATTGCGTTTTAATATTTTCATGAATGAACATTCTAAATGTATACTATCATTATAATAAATCTCATCCTGAACTCAGATTTCAACCCTGTACCCTCCCCTTGATAAATCTCAATAAGTTCTGCAAATATATTTTGATATAAATTTTTAGCAGATGCTCATGATAAAATTTTTCAGAAATATAAATATTGTTTTTGTTTGTGTATTACACCAGTTTGCTAAATCATATTACTGATTAATTGTACATTACTCATATGTATCAGACCCTTCAAAAAAATAAATGTTATGTTAGTTGGCTAGATACATTATTAGAGTTGCATTTTAGTTTTGTTTTATATTGGCGGATGCAATAATCTTATCTGTTCAATTGATTTAAATTTAGATCTCAGTGTATTGAATAAAATTATAAACTTTTTTAGAAAAAGTTTCTTTATAAAATCTTTGATAGCTAAATATATTATGTGCCAATGTTTCACATTTTCTAACATTTGTTGTTTATTTACATTATTCTTCCTGAATGGAAAGATTTGAAATTCTAGATTTAAAAGAAAAATATATTATTGATAACATTTTGTGATATCAATGGGGGAAATTCAGAAAGCAAAGCAGATTTAATATTTGCTATTGCTCTTAAATAATTGTGTAATGTACTGTTCTCAATTTACATTAATTAGGAAAAAAATGTTCACCTGATGATCACTTTAAGTGCTGTATTTTGGTGAAAATTTGTTGTGTTTGAGTATTTAGTTGTTTAGAAGCTGTAGTTAAAACTTCACTTATTTCTAGCTCAATAATTTTTTGATGGTGTCATAATTTATGAAATTTCTAATTTTAAAAATGCATAGTTTTTAAAATTAATAACATAATATATGAATTTCACACAGTTGTGCATTATTTCAAAGTTAATAGCACATAGATGTTCCAAAATTCTCATCATTAAGACAACTTCAAAGCTGTTAGCTTTCCGAATTAATTGGATGTATGGATTTTAATTTAGGCTTTTGAAAGTATGATTATTTTGATGTTGCCATTAATCGAATAAGACTGATGAAAGATTCTTCTAGAATTTTCCATAAAGAAAGTTCGTTTGATGTGGTATGTTTTTCTCCCTCAGATTGTCATGGATAGTGAAGAGAACGTGCCTCCTTCTCAATCCAGGAGTTCTCAATCTGCCATGAAGCCTCAGAAGGATCCACAAAGACCTATAGATTATTCCTATGAGGAAGAGAGAATAAAATCTTTTGTAACTTGGGAAGTATATTATCCAGTTGATCCTGTTCGCTTGGCCAAAGCTGGTTTTTATCATTCTGGCCGTGGCGATGAAGTTATTTGCTTTAGTTGTAAGGGTCATGTAAAAAATTGGAATTATGGTGATGTTGTTTTGAAGAAGCATGCTGAATTATTTCCAAACTGTGATTTTGTGAATAACAGGTCAAATAATATTCCTATTATTCAGCCAAAGAAACTTCAAAATCCCTTGAGAGGCAATAATGGGAAAGTGCCTGTTAGCAACCAGGCAACTAAATTATCTCAAGGTGTTGGCAATATTGATTACAATAAAATGAGATCTGTTCAAGAAAGACTAAAAACATTTGCTTGTAACTGGCCATTATCTTATGTTGATGTATCAAAAATAGCCCAAGCTGGATTTTTTTATCTTGGACTTGAAGATAAAGTTCAGTGTCCATTTTGTAAAGGTATTGTAAGCAACTGGGAAGATGCAGGTGATCCACTAAAAGAGCATATGAAACACTTTCCATGGTGTGACTATTTGTCAGGGATTATATCAGGTTTCAATCATAAAAAAATGCCATGGTTCAAAGTTGATTCTGAAGATGTATGTGGCAATACAAATAAAAGCATCAGTACACAAGAAAAAAGCAAACTTCTTGATAAGAATCAAGAACACATGAACCTTACGAGATTAGGGGTACACTTATATAGTGATCCAGCACATCCTCAGCAAGCATCTTATAGTGCTCGATTACGATCCTTTTCCTCATGGCCTGATACTGCTCCTATTGCTGGAGAAGACTTAGCGAAGGCTGGATTTTTTTACATAGGTATTTCTTGTTTAAATTAACGTTGTTTTTAAATTTTAAGCTAACTTTTTTGTGCACCTAAAATTTTATGTTTTGTCAAAAGAATTTTTTTAATTTGCTTTATAAATTTAAATCTTTTAAGGGTGTTAAAGTGCTTTGTGAAATATTTATTACTTGCATGGTAATAGCTATTTAACTTTTTCTCTGTTCTTTTTGCCCTAATTAATTTATTATAAAACTAATTTCAAACATTTGGTAAATAATTATTTTGGTCAAAACATGAAAATTAAAAAAAAAAAACAGTAATTTATTTAATAATGCACTTTATATCTAAATTCATCAACAATTTATTATAGTTTTCTTTTTAGAAATTTCAATTTTTCATCGAAAACTCAAAAAGAATCCTTAAGTACTGTACCAATTTTCATTACAACATATATGCATTAAAAAAAAGGTATTTACTTCAATTACATGGTACAGTAAGAGCAGAAATTGCTTTCAGAAAAACTGTCCCAGATATGTTAGAAGTAATGTTTAACAAATTTTTCTATTCCATAAAAAGTTTTCACCTAATTTTTATGTTTTATAACTGTACTAATAAATTCATAATTAATTTGAAAAGACAGAATGTAAGTTATCTCGAAATTCATCATTTTGCGATGTAGTATAAGTTATAGCACATCTACAATGCATGTTGTCACTCCTTTTAAGTTAAAGTTATTTTTTATATAACTTTATTTATCAACTTATGGTATTTATTGATATAGAAATGGCAAAGGACTCCCACTGACAACAGCACCAATATGGCATTTGAAAACTATAACATTGCTATTTTACTATCCGTTGTTTCTTGATACATGAAAGACATTTTTTTTATTTTAAATGATTTATAACAGATGGCATTTCTGAAATTAATTTCTCTGGATTATCAGGTCATTATCAGGCTTTGTCATTATCAGGCTTTTCTTTTCAATTCCTATTATAGTCAGTAATAATAATAATAATAATAAATGATTTAGGCAGAATTTCAAAAAAAAAAATAAGAAATAAACAAAGAATCTATTTGAAACATATTCAATACATTGAAAAGAAATCACTGTTTGTAGCTGCTCTTCATTATTTTTGACCAATAATTACATATTCCTCATCTTTTGAAGATAAATTATTGTAAGACCACTATGCAAGCATTAAACATTTTGAAGTGCTTTCTATCGTTAAAAAATTTCTATTCTACTTTTTGTTGGAACTTTATAAATATCATTGTTATGACAGTAAATAAAAACATCATTTAGCAAAAGTTTTATTCAGTTTAACATTAATTCATGTTTCTCTAATTTGTGTCCTTATGTATTTTTTATAAATGGATATTCATTACATAGTATAATTTATACATTTTTCCCCTCCAAAGCTGCTTTTTTTCCTATAATAAAAGTTATTAATTTCACTAGTATTTTTTACTTATGATCTTCAAAATTTCAGGAATCAGTGATCACACAAAATGTTTTCACTGTAATGGTGGATTATGCAACTGGGAACAAGGTGATGATCCATGGATGGAGCATGCAAGATGGTTTCGCAACTGTGAATTTTTGCGATTCAATAAAGGAGAGGCTTTTATTGCAGCATGTTTAGAAAAACAGCACTCAACCGAGAAACTTGAGGTATCTTTGATGATTAAATATTATTTTTTAAATGACTAATACATTATTTATTCTAATTATAACTTGGTGTTGTCCTTGTTACCATAGATTTCAAATTGTGAAATTAGTTTTCTGTTGCCCTCATGTAGCATTGACACATGTGATGAACAGTCTAAATCAATCAAAAAGTAAATCACCTTTTGAGATATTTAATTCTCAAAAAAGTATAAATGTTGAATATTGATATATATAATTTTAATTTAACCCATATTAACTTCATGCAAAAATGTTCTCTTATTTCCTAATCCAATTCCACCTTTTTTATTTAATTAATGTTGCATGAGCTCTGTAAAAAAATGCTTAAATCTGCACTCTGCAAATCCTTTTAAAAGATATGTAAATTTCTCTCTCCTAAATCAACACGTGTAAAAAAATCCCTATCAGAATCTAATAATATGTGATGATTGGGGAAAAATATTTTGCTCTTGTGTTGCACTGTAGATTGTTGTACTTCATCGTTTCTTGCTTGTGCATAAATTATGCCTCCCGGGATGGAATAAAAGTGAATTTTTAAAATTACAAAAGTCTCTTCTCTCTTTGGCCATGACTGCTTCAAATATATGTGTTTACATTATATATATATATATACATAATTTTAACTTGTGTTATTCATTTATTCAGACATTTTTATTCATTTAATTCATTAAAAAGTCAGTTAAAATATTTATAATATTTGAAATGAAATGTAAATTAGTAATTTATGGATCTATTTTTTACCTAACATCATAAGAATTTAAATTCATAAGTGAATTCATAATAGGGCCTAATATAAAGCTTTGAATTCTCTTCATATTTTGATTTTTAATCATTGATTAAAGTACATTTTAAAAACTGATGTGGCTTGATTTAAAGTTTTTTGAATAGGGTATTAAGAGTATTTAGACTATTATAGTGCTTTTTTTTTCCTTTTTTTTTTTTTTTTTTTTTTCAGATGTGAATTGTGTTATTGTAAAACTAAAGGCATCTTTTTACAATATTTAATGTGCATTAAAATATTTCTTCTTTAATATGTTTATGATTCTATGAATTTACATGGCAGTAAAGAATATTGTATAATATAATGCCCATAATTTCACTGAATGTTAAAAAATTAAGAGAAATAGTTCAATTCTAGTAATAGAGGCTTTATTACTCTACAAACACAATGAACTTAATAATAATTTCTTTCATTTTTATGGGTTTTCTTTTATTTTCTGCCTTGTTAAATTTTTTATCCATTCCCTTCATTAGTTGGATATTCCTACACAACAATCTTCTTTAACAAGTCCCGAGTCTCTCTTGGCCAAAGTGGATGAACTGATGAGATCGAGTATTGTAAAAAAAGTCCTGGAAAGCAGTGTTTTCCCTCCTTATGTCATTAGAGCTGCTATACTCCGACAGTTAAAAGACACGGGGAATTCATTTTCTACTGTGGATGAATTGTGTACTGCTGCATCATACCTAAAAGATGAAATGTTGCAAGAACCATCGAGACAGTGAGTTAAAATTTTCTGTGTTTGTATTGAAATACTAACAATATATTTAATATAACAGTTCATATGTGTAAAAAATCGTAAATTTATTCATTATTCACTCAAATTGTTTGCTTTTCAAATTTGTTTACTCTAAGTTACATTTGAAGAAAATTTTATATTTTAAAAATTTAACAATATTAATAAGAACTATGTATTTTTGTATTTTGTTTTTTACATAAAGATTTCATACTTTATCTCTATTTTTATATTATTATTTCCACATCATGTTGTCTTTATTCATGCCATTTCATGTAATCTTTTGATCATAAATTTACAAAATTCTTTTATGATACCTCAATCGATAACATCACTATTAAGTCTTCCTAATTGAATTAAATTATAAATTTCTAAGAATTTTTTTTAAGTTTAAGGGTGGGAAACTAAGTTAATAAGAATAATGTTGTTCTTTTCTAGTATTTGCCAATCATTTTTCTTTCAGCTGTATGAAATTAAAATATGAATTGTAAAGTATTAACAAAGAGATTATGAAACTATTATTTGATAGATATGAATTTATTAAATAATAAATTATGTATCTAGTAAAGATATTTATTTGCTAATTTCTTGTTATTTCTTTGGTTTAATAATTATTGTGTTTATTGAAAATAATAAAATGAACAGACTTAATATTTCTCGTAAAATGCAAATATGTGGTGATGGATGTTACTCAAGTTTTTAATATCATATTTCTATTAAGCTTTGCTATCCTAACATTCAGAATGTTTTTATAGATTTTTAAAATCCACTCATTACATACGACAATTCAGTTATTGTCTTTGATGGTATGAAAGAAATAATTTCTTTGTATATATACATTTACTTCAAGTATTCAGTTATTTAGGTTTTTATTACATTATTTTATCAAACAACCATTTCATATAACAGCTATTTTTTTAGTTGGATTTTAAATTGAAGAGAGTAAAGATATTAACTTCACTTATTTCCTTTAATTTGTAAGGATAGTTCAGTAGACATTTCTTGTACTTAGCCCCGTTCTTCAAATAAAGTTTCTTAAATTTGACACTGAAATCCTTATTTGTTGGTTGTTCTTTCATCGTTGGAACAGCTAGATAACTTTGGTCAGATTTTATTTGACATCAGTGGTGTGTCATAAAGTGTTACAAAATTTTATAATGTACTTCATTTTGATGTGCAAAATATCTATAAATAATATCCTGAATTTCTTCAGCAAAAATTCTTAGTTATTAAATAATTATCAGTGCAGATAAAAATGAAAATTGTCGATGTTGTTAATTGTTCAAGAATTAAAATCTCCCGATTCGTGTGATTTTTTTTTTTAAATCATAAAATCGCATCAGTATTCACTAATCTTTACAGGTGAACTGGGAAATTATTTTGTTTAATGCATTAGCAAAGCTTTGAAAGTTTCTTCATGTTTATTTTTGTTTAAATGTTGTAAGCTAATGATTGTCTTAAAGATAAGTCACTTATTTATTGATAATTTATTTTATCGAAGCTTAAAAAGTAGGAGCAGAACAAAAGGAACTTTGTTTTTAGAACTTTGGAAGTTAGTTTTTAGTTAAAAAAAAAGTTTTATGTAAGTTTAAAGAACAAATTAATTTGTGCAAAAAGATTTAGTATGTCATGTGTGGTATGGAAAAATTAATGAACATTTGGTTTTTCATTTATGATCCTTTTTTTCCCCCCTTATTTATATATCTTTTCCAAAATATATTATTCTCCTGAAAATAAGTGGACATTCTTTTATTCTAATAACTAAAGTTGTTGCTGATCATATTTTAATTAAGTTATATTTTTGCTATATATGTCTATTTAAAAATATGTATTCTGTCCCATGTTCTACATATAATATCACTTGCATTTTTAATAGAAATTGTGATCCGTCTGATCTAAATATACAAGGTATTGACATGAGCAAGTGTGCTATTGGTTCTGATGGCCCCAATAATAATATGGAAAGTAGTGGAGACATGTTGCATGGGGCATCAAATGGTAGGCCAATTCTACCATCTAATAAAATAATTTTCTTACTTAAATGTTGAATTTTTATAATTTTTACTCTCAAGGTTGTCCTGTTTTAGATCAAGCTATACTGTACTTATTCAACTAATTAATTTTAACAGTTTTGCTGTATAGTATAGAGAAAATATCAAATTAAAGAATCAAATATATCTTGTCACTTGCTTTTTATGTTAAGGCAATTCTTTTCTTGTTGCATCTTTTGTTTAAGTGATTAATGATTAAATAATTTAAGAATCATACTAATTTCTTATATAAGAATTTGGGGGGTTTCAGAAGTGTTCTGAAAATTAAGTGTTAAGAAATAGGACTTTTATTTTTCATATGTTCTGCAAACTAGAAGGAAGAAGATTCAAGGAAAAAATGAAATTTTTAAACTTTTCAGTGAAATTTGTATTTTATTAATTTTAAAATATTTGAATAATCTTTGTCTTTAATTATTCCGTCGTTTCAATGCAATTCAAGGCGTCAGTTTTATCAGATTATGTAGATTATCAGTCATATATCTTTAGAAAGAAAATTAACTGTCTTCTGTAGCAGTTGAAAGCTAGTATGTTTGCTACAAATATCATTTCAATATTATTTAATCGTTATTTTCTTATTTGCACTTTTAGTGTTACATTTAATATATATTTGGTTATAATCATCTCAATCATAAAGAATGGGTTGTTTTCGGATTACTTTCTCAAAATTTTTCTTATTTCTTTAATCTCTGAAAGAAAATTTATTTTCATAGATAATACAGGAAATATTCTTAGATAGTATTTCACGTGAAAACTGATATTAATGATATTAGCACTTTATTAATATAATTATATTTTGAACTATAGCACTACCGAAGGTGAATGGAAAACTCAAGGAATATGGAGGTACTCTTCCCAAAGACCAATGCTTATGTAAAATTTGCATGGATAAAGAAGTTGGTATTGTGTTTCTTCCATGTGGCCATCTTCTTGCTTGCACTGATTGTGCACCTGCTTTAAAGCTGTGTCCTATGTGTCGAAAAGCTATACAAGCCATCGTCAGGGCGTATTTACCATAAAGTTTTGCCCTGCTTTGTATATATTTCTTTGTATTATACATAAATGTATGTGTGTTTCATGTGAATTGAAAAAAATAAATGTTAATATCGGATACGAATTGTCTCTGTATTGAATTCTGATATTTAGGATGCTTCTATTCAGAATACATCATAACCATTCAATATCATGATAACATAATGGAAAACCTATTTAGTGTTTGAATTGATATCTTTAATTTTCATATCTTAAAATTTCTAATGTGTTTATTGCTACAATTTAGTTAAACTGTGTAAATTTTCAAAATCATATTTTTATTCTGATATAATTGGTGGATAATGGATGGAAGAAACTAAGGATTGTTCAAACAGTTATTAACTTCAGTGAAGTTCTCTGTAATATTTTTCTGCGAGTTTTGGAAATTTTCCTCGCTCAAAATATATCCTTATATTGATAATTGGTTAATTTTTATATGAAATTCCATATCTTCATTTGAAGAACCAGTAAATAAAGAGTACTTTAAAATAAAATTGCTTTATAAGGTTGCTCAGAATATCGTGTTATGCCTCGAATAATAAGAAGAAATGCTTTCCAGTAAGTGCCGGGATTCGATAAAAGGCAAGATCATTGCCTATCGACAGTGCGGATTACCATTCCGTGATATCGCCCGTCGCATTAGTGGAAATACAACCACTGTCATGTGAACATGGAATCAATGGGTTGCTGTGAGTCATACTGAGCGTCATGCTGAATCTCAATGCCCAAGAATAACGTCCTAGAAGACAGACATATTGTGAAGTCGGCACTGCAAAATCGTACATCACGGACCATTAATCAGGAAATGGACATGTTTGCAGCACGCCCAGTATCGTACAGTGCGACGAAGTTTGCAGCAGCACGGCGACCATTACTTCGGCGTCCCTTGACAAAGCAGCATAGAGAGAGACAGCGACTCTAATGAACCGAACGACAAAGCTGGATACAGGAGTTGCACAATGCCATTTTTTTCAGACTAGTCCCGGTTCTGCGCACAGTATTCTAATGACCGTATACTTGTCTGAAGGCTCCGAGGAGACCGCACGTCGCTTGCGTTCGATATCTGCACAGGGGTCCTGCACCTGGTGTGATGGTTTGGGTAACCATTGAGTACACGGCACGCATATCTCTAGTTCGGATCAACTGTAATTTAAACGCTGATCGGTACATTTCTGAAATCTTGCGTCCAGTGTTTGTGCCCTATCTTCGAGGCCTGCCAGATGACATCTTCCATCCAGTGGTTTTGCCCTATCTTCGAGGCCTGCCAGATGACATTTTCCAACAAGATAATGCAAGATCATATGTTTCACATAGAGTTCTGAGCTTCCTCGATACACAGGGTATTCGATTGTTGCCCTGGCCTGCATGGTCTCCAGATTTGTCACCCATTGAACGCATCTAGTCATGGGTCGCTGAGAGACTGGTCTGCCACCCTCTCCAGCTAATACAGTTGATGAAGTGTAGCATAGACTTGAAGCAGCGTGTAATGAGTTGCCCGTTTCTGTCATTCAAGCCCAGATCCACTCCATGCCTAACCGGGTAAAGACCATTTTAACTGCAAGGGGTGGAAACTGTTTCTACTACTTTCGTGCCCTTGTAAACCCCCGAAACTGCTTTAATTATTTTGTCTTCATGCCATACTGGTTACGTACAATAAATACCTTTCTTTATGTATTTGCTTTCCTTCATGGTGTTGCAGTTTTAATGGTCGGCAGTGTATTAACACGTAGATGTCGGGAAACAGAAACTTGTTCTTTTTTTTTATTTATTCAACATCAAATTTTATTTCAGGAATTTGAATTTCATACCATTTTAGATAAGTTGAACATGTTAATAAATGTCTGCACAATACGTTCATTTTTTTCTCCTTCTTTTATGTTATATAAGTTGCCTGGAGTGAACATTGTTGCTGTTTGTCTTTTTGGTGCTCTAACCTAATTCGAGCACTGCAAGCTTAATTTTAAGACATGTTTCAACTAATATATTTCAAAAGGAAAACTCTGAGCACTTAATTTCTTTATTGTCATCAGTCAATACAACTTCTGTTCTGTCGATGAAAACTTGTTAAATTTATTACCTTACACACTGATTCTCACTTCGCCAGCTAATAGTTTGCAACCATGGATTAAATTTTATCACCTCTCGTATCACTTTCCTTCATATGATGGTGAAACTTTCCAGATTATTCTTCACTCGCTGCTCCAAAGGTTTTCTGGAAAGCTATTTAAATGTGAATGAAGAAAGTGTAATTTCAAATTCATTCTTTATTATGAGGTTTTATACACTTTTCCATACAAAAAATTTATATACAAAAAAGTAATATCTTTAATAATATATTTATTTTGATGAAATTTTGTACACATGTGTCCATTACTATGAGACAATTTACATTAAAGTAACGTAGTAAAATGGAGTAAAATTTTTTCAATTCATTCAAGATGTTCTGATCGAGTGTGAATAAGATTGTGACTAAGTACCTAATTAGGGTAGCGGAAATGGCTATTCCAAAATCCTCGAAAAATCTACAAAGACTATTCAAACCTTGGTGGAATCAAAACTGTATTGCTGCTGAAAACTGAAAAAAAAAAAAAAAAAAAGAGGTAAGGAAAAAAAATTAGAAATCGTTCTACGCAGCAAATCATATTGCTTTCAAACGTGTTAAATCATTTTTTCGATTAGCCAGCAGAGTCAAACTCCCTCTTACCAAAAAGCTGTTAGTTTAGTCCAAGGGCATTTATCATCAAAGCGCATATGGAGAAAAGTTACGTAGAGAAAAAAAATCATGTCAGAAACTCTCATTTTTTATGCCAATAGTAAACTCATCTCTGGCGCCAAATGCATAATACTAAAATCCTTGGCATCCCAAAGTTTTTTTTTTTTTTTTTTTTTTTTTTTTTGTAGACTTATGTAATCTATACAGACCAAAATTTCAAGTGACACAGTGATCCTTTTGTTTTTAGCACAATTAAATTATATTTTAACTTAATAAATTGTAATTTTGACATTTATTCTGTTGGATTTCAGGACACCTTGGTATACTTAGAAATGACTAGGTCGATGTTGCAACAAAAAAACAGCCAGCTTTAACGTTGAAACCTTTCTTCCTTTTCGAGACAGAGTTCTATAACAAAATTAATTCCTTAAATGGAAACGTGCATGGATTCAGAATTAAATAATAAATTAATTACACTTCATCCAGCCATCTGTTATTGGATTTAAAACTGATTGTCTCAACCGTCGACAGTGTGTCACGCTAACAAGACTTCACCTTGATTATACATATAAACATTTACTTTATTCGGATCCTGCTTCAGTATTCTCAAGATGTGAAATAATCTTCTCTGTTCAACATATTTTAGGTGAATGCCTTAAATACCAATTCTTAAGAATAAAATATTTAGGGAAGTCTTGAGAGAGATGTTAGTTCTCCTACTTACCAATGTTTTCTCGTTTGCTCGTGATGTTAATTCATGCATAGTATTTAATTTCTCATTAAATTCTGGCCCTTTTTTTATTTTTTACTTTTCTTTATTGTTCTTTTATATCAAAACTGTTTTGACATTTGCAATTTAAATTAGCATACGCTTCGCGTAGCTTACCCATGAAAAGACAATCAATCATTATAAATGTTCAGTTCCCAACTTTTCCCGACAAAATCGGAAATATAGTTATTAGAAATTTCTTCAAATTGATATGACCTGTATCATGATAACTTATATATGATATTCTACATAATAAAAAATATTTTTGTTGAAATACAGTACTTTGGGGCAGTTGGGATTAAGCAACAAAATGCCATCTGAGATGATATGCAGTAGTTTCAAGTCACTTTATATATATTTTCTTCAAATCAAATCATCAATTAATAATCAGAAGGAGTAACACATATTATCTCATCTTTTATTTGCTAATTGGATACATTCTTGTAAATGAGGATAGTTAATTAAAACATTATTTTGGAAAACTGGGATTGCTTAATGAGTAATTCAAAACGTGATCATACCCTCACAAAATTAGACCACTTTTCTATTTCATATTAGCTTTTTAAAATTGGAAAAAATGATAGGAAAAATTCTTTCCAAATTACCTCAATCGACTTCATAATGTAATAGAAAGTGTCTCATATTTATTCTGTTCTAATATAATAAATATAATCATTTTAGACTTGATATTAGCAGAAAAACATATTTACCAATACAATTTGATGAATATTCATCGTTTGCATATGCAAGAACATTTTGAAAGAACAGAAAAATTTACACGGCGATAATTTTCTCTTCTTTTCTTTTCTGTTCATAAAAAAAAAAATTGCAGGTTCTAAATTTAATATGGAAGTTAGTATTTCGTAAGTGCTTACGAGGAAAAAAGGAAATTTTCAACCCCAGTATGCTGTGTACCGATGAATGCTCTGGTCGGGCGATTGCAAACAGATGATTAAAAATGATTGTTCCTTTTCTTCAGAAAATCGTTTTCTCACAGAAACCAAGATTGTGAAACGTATGTAGTTTTCACAGCGATCATTTATATTACTCTTTGTGGGCATTCTTCTAAATCATCAAATTACTTAGCACGAAAACAAAGAAATTCAGTTGTAAGTTGCCGTAATTTAAGAATTTCAAATGAAAGCTTTAAAACAATGACTTTCACAAGATCGTTTGTCATGTGTCATAGCACATTATACGATATCTATGATGCCGTTTGTTATTCTGAATGCTCTTCAGTATCGTAAAGATATTGTAAAATATTAATTTGGCGTTTTGTGCTAAAAAGTTTGAACTCTTAGAAAATGTTTATTAATTTTTTGTTGTTGTTGTATGTTTATTTTGATAACTTGATTGATATAGTAATTCATCACTAATAATATTAGCTGTCATTTGAAATGTGTTCATTTTATGTCGTTTTTAATTATAATTTATCCGATTCAAAATATAAATCTCTCCAAATATCAATATAATTATCAATAAGTAAATATTTTTAAAGAAGTTGCAAAAACATATTAAATTTAATTGCGAAACAAATCGCAATTTGTTTATTAAAATTAATTACCTTTAGCAAAAAAGTAGCTGTATATAATGCTTGGAATAAGCATACAATATGGATGAAAGTATCTATCTTCCAAATGTAAATTTTCACTATATTCGCAAATATATAATTATTCATAACATTTTTAGAAATTTTGAAACAATATTTAGAGTCTAAAATGATGATAATTTTCTTCAATTTTTTCTTCAGTGAAGTTTTGAATAATTAACGAAATCATTTCTTTGAAGTATACTATTGATTTTGCGACCTCCCTTCACATTCATAAATATTCGACGTGTGCCAATACACATTTTTATTTCGTATACGAAGTATAGAGGAAGTACTCTAATTATCAAAAATTCTAACGAGGTTTTGACGAATCTCCACGTTTCAGATCTCCTTGAGTCCGAAAAACGTAATTTTAGGGTTATGTCTGTCAATCTGTCTGTGAACATGATAACTCAAAAACGCTTTGAGCGAAAAGACTGAAATTAGCTGTAGGGAATTACGGTCAAATTTTTTGTTTTCTAGGAAATTTTAAACGAAATTCGTTCAAAGGAAGTTTGCCTGTCTGGCTTTTCGAATACAAGTGAACTTTATAACACCAAAATAATTTTTATCGAAAGCTAGGTAAATAATATTTGGTATGCCTATTCAGCATCTAAAATATAGATATTTATCAAATTTTGAATCAAATCAGTCAAACGGTTGACTGTGTGTCGGTCTTGTACTTTCGTATGCAAGTAGCTCATAAAGACAATGGCTGAAATCATTGAAGTTTGGTATGTTATCTTGTGACAACAACTATAATTTTGTGTTCAAATTTTGGTGTCAGTCGGCCGTCAAAAAGGCGTCTAAAATACATATTCTCTCCATATATTCAATAAAAATTATAGATTCACGCCAAAGATCTATATTTCGTAATTATCGTTTACCAATGTCGTATTAAGTATTCGCGGCTACCTGAAGGTCTACAATTTTATGCGAAGGAAGTGAGATAAGATCTTTATTGGAGAGTATGCGAGAAAGTTTTGGTGAGACAACTCCAACTATTTATCTTTGTGACGAAAGGAATGAGGTATTCTTGGATAAATAAATACATTTTAATTCATAATATACCCACAGAAATTGAGTGAGATCCTAACAGCATAGGAGAATAACCCTCACGACTAAGATTTCTGTCAATGTATTCAGCAGCGTAATATCTCCGCAATATTTCATTTCAAACTGTATAAATTTTAGTTTGAGAATGAGAAACAGTTCCTTGAGGATACTCAAAGACAAATTTTAAATTAACAAGTATTTAATTTGTACTAAAAATAGAAACATATCCTGAATAATATGCTGAACTAAATGCCGAATGATGAGAAAGAGAAGTTTTCAAAACTTCATCCGTAGACGATATTCTCACAAAAATCACAATGGCGTCTTTTTTTGTGGATTTGAATGCTGTTGAGTGAAAACTTCTTTACTTTTCTTTTGATTTATATCAATTTTAACATACAATTAAGAACTGAAACATTATCCAGCATTTAAAAAATAAGTATTTTGTTGTTGTTAATTTTCATAACATTTTAATTGTACAGTTTTTAAAGTTAATCGCAAGGTAAGTTGCATAACTTGACACATACGATTTCATTCATAGAAAAATTCTACTACTACTACACATTTTAATAGGACCATGCAATGGGTTTCGCTGCTCGATGAAAATTATTAAAATTGATGGGATAAACATGCCATATAAAACTTTTCATAAATGTAGTTACTTATTTTGGTATGGACTCGTTGGTGTTCAGTTTTAAATGGATGATATTTTTCTATTTAAATGATATGATATAATTCTACAGAAATTGTTAAACGTTTCCTATACATGGAAGTCAATTTTGTCTTTAAAAAAATCCTCCAAAATGTTTCGACTTATGTTTTATATATATATTTCTTACAGTTCTTGCAAATTTTTACCCAAATAGAAATTCTTAAGAATCTCGATTCTTGTTAAATATGCTCTAGACATATATGTATAAAAATCTTAAACCTTTAATATCAATTTCTGAGTAAATATCAACCTTGTTTAAGAGCCTTATATCATTACATCAGTTTTCACCAGTCTATTTACTATATTCACTCAGTAGAAATTACTATATTCTCTCTTCTATTTGCTATTCTTTTCTCTTTCTACCTTAATCGATTAATGGAATTTGATATCTTGTTTGGCACGCTTGATTTGATGCATGATTCTACGAGATATTTATTTATTTAGGTTAGAAAGAACATACTTTTGTTTTTAAGAAGAAAAAAAGTTGTAGACAATCAAAAGTATTGAAAAAGATATAAGTTTAAAGAGATTCAATTGCTATAAACTAATAATAACAAAATAATAAGGAAAATGTTTAAAAAGTAATTGTTCCTGGTGAAGAATGGGGGCATATGTATTATTTTTAAAGGTCAAGGCCTTCTTTACTACTATCATACTAGCGAGTTATGTTCTTATATATTGATATGTGACTTAGCACTAAGATTTTACGTTTGTATTTTTCAAATTATTCTTTTTAAACCTTTATATCAAGAAGTTTATAGCAGCTGACCAGCAATTCCCAAAATTCTGTAATCAATTACATTTGCTACAAAAGACAGCATTAACAATGAATGATATAATATAAATTTCAATGCATCTTAAAGTTACAGAAACGGCATCACGAAACTAAACAACTTCCAACTAAACATAAAATTGTATCGAATAGAATATTGTTTAAAATTGCATGCAAATTTAACCTTTTTGTCTTTGTGTTTAATGTGTGCACTCTACAAGGGGTGTTCAAATGAAAAGGTGCGAAACAACACTGTGGGTATAAATGAAGACTTTATTCAAATTATATACCATAGGCCTGAGCACAATGATCCCATTGATTAACGAGCCGAAGGATTAATTTTCCCCAGAATTCCTGTGGCCGTGACGAGACCCAGTCCTCTATAGCGTCCTTGAGTTCGCCGTCCAAGGTACGCTACTTGTTGAATTCCTCGAGCACAGAAGAACCATTAACTCCAGTGTATACTGTGAGACACTCCGAAGACTACGCAGGTCCATCAAGAACAAAAGACTGGGGCTACTCATGGAGGGTGTGGTTCTAGTCCATGATAACGCGCGTCCACATGTCCCAGGGTCATACAAGCGGAACTGGTAAATTCAAGGGGGAGCAGCTCGACCATCCGTTCTACAGCCCGGACGTGTCACCCTGCGATTTTTATGTGTTTAATACCCTGAAAAAGCAACTCCTGAAAACCCTGAAAAAGGGAAGCACTTCAATTCGCACGGCGAACTAAAGAAGGCTGTGAAGGACTGGGTCTCGTCACGACCACGGGAATTCTGGGAACAAGGAATCCTTCTGCTCGTTAATCAATGGGATCGTTGTGCTCAGGCCTATGGTGTATACTTTGAATAAAGTCTTCATTTATACCCACAGAGTCGTTTCGTACCTTTTCATTTAAACACCCCTTGTAGTTAAACTTTTCATCAAGAATGATTTCCAGATATTTAAACATGTGTCTTCTTTTAATGGATTGTGTTCCTCGTTTGATGATGGGACTTCGTACTGGTTTTTAAATCAGTTGACGAACTTTGAGGCAGAAATTTAATTCTTAATTTTTTTTTAAATTTGAAAATATTGAGTGCTTGTTGAATCAAGATTTTGAAGCAATTTTTCCGGTCAACGGATGGACAAATTTCAGAACGAATTTCATCAGCAATAAGGTCCCAAACCTTAGATATATAACAGGAATGCCAACAGATTTATAACATGAGTCCAACTTTATTTGTATGACCAGAAAACTGATCTATCATTGGTTTGGAAGATATTCTGTCTGTTGTTTGACGTATCCAAAATCGTTTATGATGTAGATATTTTCAAATTTGGTTTATTAAATGTTTAAGTTATTTTCATATTGAAAAAAAGGCGGAGACCTCTTTAATATTTATTGAGAAGGCAATCAAATATTTTTTCTTTTTATTTTTCTTCTTGTAGTATTTCTTGGAGCTCTAGAAAAGATTTCTCGATGTACTTATCGATATCGGGAGCTAAATTTGAAAGTGTTAAGTGGATGTTATGATTGGTGCTGAAACTGAACTTCTTCAGGCGTAACTTTTTAATTACCTTGCCTATTGCTGAGAGCAAGATTATTGGTATATTTGAAATGAGAATAGATTTAATTCCGTCCTTTGCATGGAAGAAGATTATCTTTAGTGCTTCTGAAAAGGACTGTTTGGCGAGGTGTTATTCAAATGCACTATTTGGAATTGTGAGAAGCTATTGTAAATTATTCTAAGTATTATTCGTCCTACCAGGTGCCTTATTTTGAGGAATGGTTAAAACCTTCATGATATCTGTGTCCTGATAAGGGGGCTCTTATACAATCAGAGTTGGTCAATTGTTTGTTGTTGTTGAAGGAGGGAATATAGAACCACAAAATTTTTTAATGCAAATGATTTGAATGAACTGTCTTTTGTCTGACGTTTTTTGAAGAGTTTGAAAGAAAATATGCTGTCTTTAACTATAGTTTAGTATTGTCTACAGTACTTTTTGATAGCTTAGCTTGAAAGAAATCGAAAGGAAGTTTGCTTGGTTAAAATCAATCTCTTTTCTTCTTCGATGTTCGATATGCAATCATAGTGTTGTAACGTATTAATGTATGTTTTAAATTCAATATAATATTTGATATTTGATTCAGAGATTGTTCAGCATTCTTTGGTGAAGTCAATTCATTAATTTAATTAGAATTTATTTAATTATTCACTAAATAATTGTTTAATTTATATTCGCACTTTTACGAATTGTACGTGTTTCTTAAAGAATCTGTAAATCCAAAGAATCCAAAAATAAAACTCATTATTTTTATCTATCACCTAAAGTTTTTCCTCAAAACGATTTCCTACTTTGGAAATTAAATTACTTTTAAAATATTGCTAAAATTTATGAAATCTCTAGTAGACTCTCTATTTAATAATCCTATTCTAATCCTATTTATACAGGTTTCGAGCAGAGTCTTTCGATGCATTTTATAAACATTGTTCAAAAATATTTTCCTTGCTTACAGATGAATAACAATTTTATGATTATTCTTTATTTAGAGAAATAAATATGCCTGTTGAACTGGTTAAAATAGTAAAGTTCTTAGAGCTGTGTATATCTTAAAGACCAAATGCAGATATTTTGCTCAGTGTTCAATGAAATAATAGATAAAACTGACAAGAAGTTCAATGAAGAATGTATTTCAACATTTCATCGTGGAACTCAATGTGTCTAGCAATTTTTTCCATATTACTAAAGTCAGCAGGTATGAATAATAGTATAAAGAAGAGAAAAATATAAAGCTCCAACCAACTGTGTAGTTTTCATGTCTTAATACAAACAGAATCGAAATAAAACTGCAGTCACAAATTGTTATTCCATCTTACCAGCAGCGAGAAAAACAACGCAGAAGGGGATCCTAAAGAAATGCATTGATTCCGACAGTTTTTCATGCCGGTCCTAAAACGAAAACCATCCATCATATACTATAAGATTTTCCTCTGCTTCCGCTCAAATTGTCCCACATTATGGCGTGTACCATATAAAGAGACCAGAGATCACTGAGGGATACGACTCGCCATCCAGACTAACAGCAGTTTAAGCTATTCGTACTCTGCCATTAGAGCTACTGGGAACCTAAGCATTGAATATATTGCTATTCCATCAACTTTACGATGGTCACCCTATGCATGCAAAATCCAATAGCTAATGACATAGTATATGAAGCGCAGGTTATTGAGATCGGACTTAGGAGACAATTTATCTACGGAATCCGATATGGATATTCCGAACTGCAAGAAAATAGATTGTTTGTGATACTGCAATTTAGAGGACTGATATTTTTTTGGAATATTCTTAAAAATTTCCAATTTAGAATTTTTAATCCAGGAGAAAAATCGTAGATAATATCATGATTTATGGAAGTTGTACTATCCAAAATCAGCGTTCATACAATTGTATCCACCTAATAACAGTATTAAGATAACACGACTTTCGCATTTTTAGACTTCTCAAAAAAAGGTTCAATAATTTTTTTTTAAAGTTTTGTTGATATCCTATATTTAAACATAATATTGAACTAACAGAAAATTTATTCTACGACTAGCTAATTAAATAAAAAGTGCATAACAAATAATATGAGGGAATTAGACAACCAGAATTTCAATGTTTCTCTGCCAGATACTGCATACTATCATTTGTTTCCTTATTAGATCTATGCCTCCTTGAATGATCCCATTGGTAATTTAAAGAAAGTTCATTACCTCATTTGATAAGTGATCAAATCACATTGGATTTTATCTTAATATAACTTTCATATTTTCTTATGTTAATTAATAAAACCTATTGTGCTGGGCTTGCGATGTCATTTTTAAAGCGATGTCATTACTACACTTCAGAGATTTATCCATCATTTTTTTCTCAAACGCACAAGAGCCAGGGCATCAAAATTAAAGAAAATATTTGGAATCATTACTGAAATTTAGATGATACTTTTTGAAATTAATAAATATTACTGAAGAAAAAAATGTAACTGTAAAAATGTGATCGTAAAAAAATGCTGAAGAAAATTCAAGATGAAAAAAGCCGAAAAAGCTTTAAGCAGAAGATAGATTTCAAAATGTTGAAAATATAAAGTATCTGCATTATCAAACAAATTCCTTACCTGTATGTATGTATTTCCTTCTCTCTATGTCTGTTAGTCATTAAATGCATACCTTTGCAAAAAAATTATGAAATAGACTTATTTTTATTATTTGCTTTTATTTATTTGTTCCATCTAACGCCATTTTATGGCCCTATTTATTTATTTTTTTTTTCAAAATTATTACTTTAAATTACAACTATGTTTATTTACTATTATTTTTCCAATTAATAACATTAGTTCTTTGCACTCGGAAAAGTAAATCGATGCATAATTATTTATCTAACACAAGGACTTGTTTATTGCTCCGAAAAATAAATATATATATAATTGTTTAATGCTTAATTTTCCCAAAGAATTAAATTGCATCGTTTTATCACTCTATATGTATTTTTTACCTAGAAATTTTTTTAAAAAATAAATAAATAAAACATCAAAATGATGCACTATCTTGAATGGAGCCTCAGAGGAGGCATCCAAGTGCAAAGGGTTAAGAATTTAATTGAATAATAACATCTCAAATATAACTAAGTTTTTTTTTTATTATTTCCCAGTTAATCTTCGACTAAATTTACGGAAAACAGTTTTTTTTAACAAAATATAAAGGAATTATGCATTTTAGGACCAATAAAGAAAAATTCAAATTTTTTTTATATTGATTCGTAAATAAAGGGATCCTAGCTTACAGAAGTATCTTTTATCTCTTTATTTTCTTTTAGAGGCTCTAAACAATTAAAGGGTTTTGCAAATTTAATCAAATATCAAGTCAGAAACTAAGGTAATATAAGTTATTAAGTTTCGGCTATTTAAAAAAGACATTTTTGATTTCAACTTTATCAATTATTAGGTTAATAATTTTATATATATACTAGCCGCCTTTGGCGACCAGCCGGTTCGCCAGTATTACCGCTCGCTACAATTTTCAATTAAATATTTTAAGTAACTGGTTTCTTAATAGATTCTCAAACAAAACATTTTTAATCTTCAAATTTTGATAGTCATACCAAAATTATACTGTTGTTTAGATCGTTTCGTTCAATTTACTATATATATTTTGCTAATTTGTTGTCATTTCCGGTAAAACTTCAACTTTAATTTAAAGTGGAAATGATGAAATTGCAATTAATATAAAGATATTTTTTAATAAAACCAAGCGTTTGATTTTATTTATCATCTTTATTGTTATTTATTTATTATTATTATTATTGAATATGAGTATTGCAAACAGAATCGCTCGGTATTTAAGTCTTATGTGAAATACAAAATATTTTTCATAATTTATGTAATATCTCAAACAATAATTCAACAAAAATTTCTCAGATTCAGCATAAAACTCAGTTTTTAGTTTTGCTTTCAAAAGGATTGAAATAAAATCAATAATAGTATTTTGTTCCGGCCTATAAATATATTTCAAAAATTATGAAGTCTAAATTTAATGCAGTAAGGTATCATATTCTGAGAAATATTCTGGACACACCAAATTTTAAATAAATGAATGAATGTTTCTATTTTCCACGATCAACTAAGACTTATTTATGAAGTTTCGAATGTTAAAAATTTAGAAATTTTCATAATCTTAGGCCAATTAATCTTGAGAAACCTGCGCGCTGACTGGAGTATTTTCTTTGAAACGATCGATGGAAAATCTAAAATTATCCTTTTTTTATTGAATAGTGATATTCAAATTTTCATAAATCAGTCAGTTTAAGTGATTGATTTAGTTGATTGGAAATTAACTCTTTTTATTCAAAATATTAATGTTTCAAGAACATTTTGTTAATTGTGATTTCCACTGCAGAAGCTTTATGTAAAATCAAAAATTCGTTATTTATTAGAGCATTTATTGAATCGAGTTACATAAAATATAATAATTTTCCATTTAGACCATTTTAGCAGATCTGTGTCTAACTAAAGGTTTACAAATTAGCTTTGTCGCCCTGATTTGAATGGATATCCTGTTCATATTAGACAAAACTTGCCTTAAAATAAAACTGATTTATTGGATTAATAATATAGAGAGTGTAAAAGATCATAAAATAATTTTTCTTGGATTTATTTTTTAGAAAAAATAATATTTCATATTTGTTTCATTTCCTACAAACACGTGCCGAAAATTATATTTTTGCAGATTTCATTTCCAAAAAGATTTAATTAATTTTTATTTGGAGCTTTTATCAATGTGATGGCAACACTTAGAAAAAAAGCTTATTTTTTCCCATGAATGCGAAACGTGCTCTTGCAGCTTAAATTTTATTTTTATTTTTTACGAAAAAAATTGTTGAAAAACATAGTTAAAATATTTATTTAAAAATTCATTAAAAATAGAAATTTAATTTTAAGATTAAAACATTGGTATCATTTAAAAGATAAATTTTTGATCTGTAACTTCATGTAAAAATCTTTTTTTGTGCGGTTATATTTTCGGAGGTTATAGCAGAAACACGCCAAAATTTCGCTTAATTTTTAAATAAATAAAATTCTAATTAAAAATTCGAAAAAATAACCCTTAGGTGCACATTCCCGGCCTCCAATGTACACACGTGCCAAATTTGCTAGCTGTAGGTTGAATGGTCTGGCCCGTAGAGCGCCAACACACACACACACACACACACACACACACACACACACACACACACA